>CAUYLG010061628.1:0-21459 GCA_963573385.1 Cacajao melanocephalus | reverse complement strand
TAGAATGATTTATAATGCTTTGGATATATACCCAGTAATGGGATTGCTGGGTCAAATGGAATTTCTATTTCTAGATCCTTGAGGAATTGCCACACTGTACTCCACAATGGTTGAACTAATTTAAACTCCCACCAATAGTCTTAAAGTGTTCCTATTTCTCCACATCTTCTCCAGCATCTGTTGTCTCCAGATTTTTTAATGATCACCATCCTAACTGGCATGAGATGGTATCTCAATGTGGCTTTGATTTGCATTTCTCTAACGACCAGTGATGATGAGCATTTTTTCATATGTTTGTTAGCCTCATATATGTCTTCTTTTGAAAATTGTTTATTCATATCACTTTTGAATGGGTTTTTTTTTTTTTTTTTTTTCTTGGAAATCTGTTTTAGTTTTCTTAGATTCTGGATATTAACCCTTTGTCAGATGGGTAGATTGCAAAAATTTTTTCCCATTCTGTTGGTTGCCAGTTCACTCTAATGATTGTTTCTTTGCTGTACAGAAGCTCTGGAATTTAATTAGATCCCATTTGTTTATTTTGGCTTTTGTTGCCAATGCTTTAGGTGTTTTAGTCATGAAGTCCTTGCCTATGCTTATGTCCTGAATGGTTTTGCCTAGGTTTTCTTCTAGGGTTTTTATGGTGTTAGGTCTTATGTTTAAGTCTTTAATCCATCTGGAGTTAATTTTATTGTAAGGTGTCAGGAAGGGGTCCAGCTTCTGTTTTCTGCACATGGCCAGCCAGTTATCCCAATACCATTTGTTAAACAGGGAGTTCTTTCCCCATTGCTTGTTTTTGTCAGGTTTGTCAAAGATCAGATGGTTGTAGATGTGTGGTGTTGCATCTGAAGCCTCTGTTCTGTTCCATTGGTCTATATCTCTGTTTACCAAAACATGGTCCATATCTCTGTTTACCAGTACCATGCTGTTTTGGTTACTGTAGCCTTGTAGTATAGTGTGAAGGCAGGTAGCGTGATGCCTCCAGCTTTGTTCTTTTTGCTTAGAATTGTTTTGACTATGTGGGCTCTCTTTGGTTCCACATGAAGTTTAAGGTGGTTTTTTTCCCAGTTCTGTAAAGAAGGTCATTGGTAGCTTGATGGGGATAGTGTTGAATCTATAAATTACTTTGGGCAGTATGGCCATTTTCACAATATTGATTCTTCCTAACCATGAGCATGGAATGTTTTTCCATCTGTTTGTGTCCTCTTTTATTTCCTTGAGCAGTGGTTTGTAGTTCTCCTTGAAGAGGTCTTTTACATCCTTTGTCAGTTGTATTCCTAGGTGTTTTATTCTCTTTTTAGCAATTGTGAATGGGAATTTGCTCTTGATTTGGTTCTCTTTTAGTCTGTTATTAGTGTATAGGAATGCTTGTGATTTCTGTACATTGATTTTGTGTCCTGAGACTTTGCTGAAGTTGCTTATCAGTTTAAGGAGATTTGGGGCTGAAACAATGGGGTCTTCTAAATATACAATCATGTCGTCTGCAAATAGAGACTATTTGACTTCCTCCTTTCCTAATTGAATACCCTTTATTTCTTTTTCTTGCCTGATTGCTCTGGCTAGAATTTCCAATACTATATTGAATAGGAGTGGTGAGAGAGGGCATCCTTTTCTAGTGCCAGATTTCAAAGGGATTGCTTCCAGTTTTTGCCCATTCAGTATGATATTTGCTGTGGGTTTGTCATAAACAGCTTTTATTATTTTGAGACACGTTCCATCGATACCTAGTTTATTGTTAGTTTTTAGCATAAAGGGCTGCTGATTTTTGTCAAAGGCCTTCTCTGCATCTATTGAGGCAATCATGTGGTTTTTGTCTTTGGTTCTGTTTATGTGGTGGATTATGTTTATAGACTTGCGTATGTTGAACCAGCATTGCATCACTGGGATGAAGGCTACTTGATTGTGATGGATAAGCTTTTTGATGTGCTGTTGAAATCATTTTGCCAGTATTTTATTGAAGATTTTTACGTCTATGTTCATCATGGTTATTGGCCTGAAGTTATCTTTTATTTGTTGAGTCTCTGCTGGGTTTTGGTATCAGGATGATGTTGGTCTCATAAAATGATTTGGGAAGGATTCTCTCTTTTTGTATTGTTTGGAATAATTTCAGAAGGAGTGGTACCAGCTCCTCTTTGCACATCTGGTAGAATTTGGCTGTGAACCCATCTGGACTTGGGCTTTTTATGGTTGGTAGGCTATTAATTGCTGCCTCAACTTCAGTCCTTGTTATTGGTCTATTCAGGGTTTCAACTTCTTCCTGGTTTAGGCTTGGGAGGAGGCAAGTGTCCAGAAATTTGTTCATTTCTTCCAGGTTTACTGGTTTATATTCATAGAGTTGTTTATAGTAATGTCTTATGGTAGTTTGTATTTCTGTGGAATTGGTGGTGATATCCCCTTTATTGTTTTTCATTGCAACTATTTGATTCTTCTCTCTTTTCTTTTTTATTAGTGTAGCTAGCTGTCTGTCTCTTTTGATCTTTTCAAAAAAACAGCTCCTGGATTTATTGATTTTTGAAGGGTGTTTTGTGTCTCTATTTCCTTCAGTTCTGCTCTGATCTTAACTATTTCTTGTCTTCTACTAGGTTTTGAGTTTTTGTCATCTTGCTCCTCTAGTTCTTTCAATTTTGACAATAGGGTGTCAATTTTAGATCTTTCCTTACTTTTCATGTGGGCATTTAGTGCTATAAATTTCCCTCTAGACTCTGTTTTAAATGTGTCCCAGAGATTCTGGTACGTTGTGTATCTGTTCTTGCTGATTTCAAAGAACATCTTTATTTCTGCCTTCATTTCATTGTTTATCCATTCAACATTCATGAGCCAGTTGTTCAGTTTGCATGAAGTTGTGTGGTTCTGAGTTAGTTTCTTAATCCTGAGTTCTAATTTGATTGCAGTGTGGTCTGAGAGACCGTTTGTTATGATTTCCGTTCTTTTGCGTTTGCTGAGGAGTGATTTACTTCCAATTATGTGGTCAATTTTAGAGTAGGTGCAATGTGGTGCTGAGAAGAATGTATATTCTGTGGATTTGGGATGGAAAGCCCTGTAGACATCTATTAGGTTTGCTTGGTCCGGATCTGAGTTCAAGTCCTGGATATCCTTGTTAATTTTCTGTCTCATTGATCTGTCTAATATTGACAGTGGAGTGTTAAAGCCTCCCACTATCATCATGTGGGAGTCTAAGTGTCTTTGTAGGTCATTAAGAACTTGCTTTATGTATCTGGGTGCTCCTGTATTTGGTGTGTATATATTTAGGGTCGTTAGCTCTTCTTGTTGCAATGATCTTTTTACCATTATGTAATACACTTCTTTGTCTCTTTTGATATTTGTTGATTTAATGTCTGTTTTATCAGAGAATAGGATTGTGTCTCCTGCTTTTTTTTTTTTTTGATCTCCATTCACTTGTTAAATATTCCTCCATCCCTTTATTTTGAGACCATGTGTGTCCTTGCACGTGAGATTTTTTCCTGAATACAGCACATCCATGGGTTTTGACTCTTTATCCAATTTGCCAGTCTGTGTCTTTTGACTGGGGCTTTTAGCCCATTTACATTTAAGGTTAATATTGTTATGTGTGAATTTGATCCTGCCATTTTGATGCCAGCTGGTTGTTTTGCCCATTGGTTGATGCAGTTTCTTCATTGTGTCGATGGTTTTTACCATTTGGTATGTTTTTGGAGTGGCAGGTACTGGTTGTTCCTTTCTTTGTTTAGTGCTTCTTTCAGGAGCTCTTGTAAGGCAGGCCTGGTGGTGAGACAATCTCTCAGCAATTGCTTGTTTGTAAAGGATTTTATTTCTCCTTCACTTATGAAGCTTAGTTTGGCTGGATATGAAATTCTAGGTTGAAAGTTCTTTTCTTTAAGGATGTCGAATATTGTCCCCCACTGTCTTCTGGCTTGTAGGGTTTCTGCCAAGAGATCCACTGTCAGTCTGATGGGCTTCACTTTGTGGGAGACCTGCCCTTTCTCTCTGACTGTCCTTAGCATTTTTTCCTTCATTTCAACCCCGGTGAATCTGATGATTATGTGCCTTGGGGTTGCCCTTCTTGAGCAGTATCTTTGTGGTAGTCTTTGTATTTCCTGTATTTGAATGTTGGCCTGCTTTGCTAGATTGGGGAAGTTCTCCTGGATAATATCCTGAAGAGTGTTTTCCAGCTTGGATTCATTTTCCCATTCTTCTTCAGGTATACCAATGAAGCATAGATTAGGTCTTTTCACATAATCCCATATTTCTTGGAGGCTTTGTTCATTTATTTTCACTCTTTTTTCTCTTTTCTTGCCTTCTCTTTTTACTTCATTGAATTGATCTTCAATCTCTGATATCTTTTCTTCTGCTTGATTGATTAGGCTATTGAAACTTGTGTATGCTTCATGAAGTTCTCATGCTGTGTTTTTCAGGTCCATCAAGTCATTTCTGTTCTTCTCTAGGCTGGTTATTCTAGTTAGCATTTTGGCTAATCTTTTTCAAAGTTCTTAGTTTCTTTGCATCGGGTTAGAACATGTTCTTTTAGCTCAGAGTTTGTTATTACCCATCTTCTGAAGCCTGCTTCTGTCAGCTCATCAAAATCATTCTCTGACCTGCTTTGTTCTCTTGCTGGTAAGGTGTTGTGATCTCTCTGGGGAGGAGAGGCATTCTGGACTTTGATGTCTTCATCTTTTCTGCACTGGTTTCTTCCTATGTTTGTGGATTAATCTACCTGTAGTCTTTGTAGTTGTTGACTTTCAGATGGGGTCTCTGAGTGGACATGCTTTTTGTTGTTGTTGAAATTATTTCTTTCTGTTTTTTAGTTTTCCTTGTAATAGTCCAGTCCCTCTGCTGTAGGACTGCTGGAGGTCCACTCCAGACCCTGCTTGTCTGGGGATCACCTGCGGCAACTGCATAACAGTAAAGGTTTCTGTCAGTTTCTTCTTCTGTTATCTTTGTCCCAGAAGGGTACCTGCCAGATGTCAGCCTGAACTCTCCTTTATGAGGTATGTCTTTGGATATACAGGGGTCAGGGTGCTGCTTGAGGAGACAGTGTGTCCCTTACAGGAGCTCAAGTGCTGTGCTGGGAGCTCTGTTGTGCCATTCAGAGCTTCTGGGCAGGTGCATTTAAGTCTGCTACAGCAGAACTCATAACCGCCTTTTTTCCTAGGTGATCTGTCCTGGGAAGGTGGGGCTTTATTTATAACTTCCTGATATGTTGCTGCCTTTTTTCAGAGATGCCCTGTCCAGCAAGGAGGTAATCTAGTCACAATTTGCCAGCAGAGGCATTGCTGAGCTGCCGTGGGCTCAGCCCAGCTGCTGTCTGGACTTCCTTGTGGTTTTATTTACAGAGGTACAGTTATAACTGCCTCGGTAATGGCGGTCTGCCTCAGTAATGGCAGACTGCCTCGGTAGTGGTGGACTGCCTCGGTAATGGCGGACTGCCTCGGTAATGGTGGATGGCCTCAGTAGTGGTGGATTGCCCGGTAATTGTTGGTGCCCTTCCCCGCACCGAGCTGGATTGTCTTGGGTCCAGCTGCGCTTGTTGCAAAACTATCAATCCAGAGCATTTCAGATTGCTGGTCTTTGTGGGGGTGGGACCCGCTTAGCCAGATTACCTGGCTCCCTATTTCAGTCCCCTTTTTTACAGTTGAATGGGCAGCTCTGTATCCCAGGGACTCCAGGTGCCAGTTGAAATGGCCACCCAGATTTGTGTGAGTTTTTGTGTGGAGTCCTGTGGCGCCGGCTAAAACAGCTGTGCTAGAAACTAGTGGTGCTTTTCAGCCCAGGAGTCTCCTGGTATGTGGGCAGTAAAAACACGTTTGGAAATGCAGTGATCAGTCACCTTCTGCATTGTTCTCGCTGGGAACTGCACTCCAGAACTGTTCCTATTTGGCCATCTTGGATCTCCCCAAGACCATAACAGAGCTTCTAAAGCTCAAATAAATACAGTTGGGACAAATATGCTTTACATGCATGATTAGTAAACAATAGAAGACAAATATGGTCAATTGCTCCTACACTAATTAAACTACTTTGGATCTCAGATAATATTTCCAGAGTGCCATTCCAAATGACATTTTTTTCTAATTCTACTTTATCAACACAATCTTAGTATAGTCTTTGCATAATACTCAGGCAACCCATCATGTGTCAGGATAAAGTGAAAATAAATGAAGAAAGTCCACAAACTTTCTGAAGCCTCCCACATATAAATAACTTGACGAAGTATTGAGGGAAGGGGCAACAGAGTCAGAGTTCCTAGGATAAAGCAATTGCCTTTTCTATTTTGCAGCCATACGTGTGTTACAGTATTGAGCTGTCATATACTGAGACGTCAGTGTGACATCTTCATCAGTTTCAAAGGGACTCTGACCCAAAACGTGTCTGGCAATTACTGGGGCACCACCTTCATCCTATCCTCCATCTCCCTGGTAGCTTAAGAGAATGTGCTTGCTATGCCGGACACATCTCCAGTGTGATTTAACTTTTGTGGGCATCAGCCAACACTCAGCACACATAAAAAGCCCAATCAGCTTCATCCTCATTTTTAACTGTGATAAGAGTCCAGAAAAGAGCATCAGATAGGCGGAAGAGATTCCAGCTCATTTCTGAGGGTGAATGCCAAAAGCGACTTTCTCTCTACCGTGGAAGTGCACATCAGACATTCAGAAGGTGGATTAGGAAGGTCAGAAAACTCTCCCACTATTCTCAAAAGGAAGCAGTAAGAATTTTTCTCTCCTTTTAAATGGGTTTTATATATATATATTTTTTTATTTCATTATTTCACCCTGAAAAATTACTCACAGAAATAAAAATTATTTTAAATTTATCTGTTTGAGATGTGTAGAAACTGTGTCCCCAGAGAAAATGAGTACATTCATGAGTAGGCTATGAGCATATAAAGTACGTTTTATATCATAACTGTCTATGTTTGTTACAAAGCGAAATTTGTGGGGTGCTGATGAGCACATTGAGATTGCTAATGCCTTGGTCATTATAGCCAGAATTCACTTTAAAATTTGAAAAGCAAGCAACCAAAGTAATGAACTTTGTTGTGTTTTGATGAGAGCCATAGTTAAAGGACCTGCTGACAATTGAATGATAGTGAGATGTTATTAGGCAGTATCTCTGAAGTCAGAATCCCAGCTGAAACACTTTTGAGTTGTATAAACTCAGATAATTTCTTTAACCTTTCTGAGAGTTAGTATTATGAATTACCAAATAGTGGTAACAAGAAAATATGTTGTATATAGCATTTTTCCAATTGTGTAAAGTAACTCAAAACTTGCTGCATAGTAGTAAGCTCATTGACTAATGACCAAGGTGGTAGCAGTGGTAACTTATCAAAAAAAAAAAAAAAAAAAAAGAGAACGAAGAAAGAAACAAATTATAAAATCAAGGGACTGTATTAAAGTTCTGGATTTTTACACTATATCTGGTCTTAGTGTATTGTCATATTTTTTTCCCAGTGTGATTCTTGTGCTTGTCCTGTTTTGCATAATGTTCTTGAGATTTTCCTCAAAGATGGTTTAGGTTTTGTTCATGCATAGGAACTTTATAATAAGAATGCATAGGAAAATTCACAAAGTCTACAACTGAGTTAAAAAAATACAGTAAAGCTGTGCTTCAGAATAATTATTTTTTATGAAATTAGAGATTATTTATTTTAGAGATTTATTAGAGATTATTTATGATACTAGAGATTTTAGTACTGAGAAAACATTTTAGAAAAAACCTAATTTGGTATCTGATATATTATCATCAAATATATTAACTACATTTAAAATATGCTCTATATCTATCTGTATGTCCATGTGGATTTTAATTAGAGATTCTATGTCTTTGTGGAAAGATACATAGTTTTGCATAAAGTAGACTTAAAGGCTAAAGGTGCCATAATATTAACCTCTATCATTAAAAATGCTGTGAGCAGTGGATGACATGAAATGAGAAAGAAGAAATCAGTAAGGTCAATACCATTCCATTTTGCATGTGGATGGAGAAATATACATTCTGTCAAGTGCCCATACTCAGTGTTCTTAATCAAAGCTATGGTGACACAGGTGAGAGACTTAAGTAACTGTGAATGACGTAGAGTGAATCCATTCCTGTCAGCAGAAAGTGCATTTTCTGAAGCACACGTCCCAGTGTGATTAGCATTCTGTTTATTTATGAAATTACTTCAACATATAGAAACATGCTTTAGTTTGGGAAACAAAGGCTTAAAATTTGGTAGAGTAAGGGTGAGATATACCTAGATTTGAGAAAGCCACATTTTAGAAAAAAATCCAATTTGAACAATTATGTTAAAATTTTACAAGGGCATGAGACTCTTGCTCTGTAAACATATGGTTATGATGATTACAAAATAACACAGTCAGATTTTTAAAATAATGTTAGCAAGAAAAGGGAATAGCTACTGAAAGCAATTTATTTTAATAGGGTGTGCGGTTGACTGCCAATAACCATATTTAAACAAACTGAAAATTAGTATGAACAGCCTTAAATAACAATTGATTTTATACTATCTTATAAAAGCCAATTTTTATATTTTTATCTACTAAACACAAAATAAACATGTTTTAATTGCAACTTGCTAAGTAATATATTGTGAATTAGTCAAATGTTTAAGATGAGAGTTCAATTTTTGTTTGTTTGTTTATATTTTTACCCTAATAGGAAAATGTTTGTTTAGTTAACAAGTCAAATCAAAATAGAATCTTATATAACCAACTGAGAAAATACATGACTCTTTCCTTCATATTAAGAATAATTATATAAGAAAATTAATCAGTGTCCTAATTGAAGAATTAAATGCTCTAATTCTATCAGACTAGATGAAAACATCTCAAATTCTTCCAAGGATTGTTCAACTTTTTATAAGAGCTAGATTTATTTTCCTTGTTAAAAATCTGGAAAGTGGTAATGGAAGCATATTGATATTGCAAAGACTTCTGAAATTGTCAAGTCCATTTCCTACTGTTTTTCTTTGGGGTGTTAGATCTGAAATGTGTTGCCTAAATGTGACTGCAACACTTGACAATTTGCAAAGCACATCCACAAACACTGAATAACAATATCTCTGTGGCAGTCTTGCATATTAGAAAAAATTGCTGTGATTAAGCTATTTTTCCCTGGGTCTCATACTCTAAAAGATGATGAATTAGGTTTTAATCTCTGATCATTGGACTCTATATCCTATGATCTTTTTAATACCATGTAGTACCTTTTATATGGTTATAATAAAACTAGTCCTTCATAGAAAATAACTATTTTCATTTTAAAACCTTACCTTTTCTAGAGAGCTTTATCCTTTCAGGTAACATTATGTCACTTAGCAGACTTGATGCTCGAATCAAGTTAGATAAACTTGAAACCTCAATGAAAGGAAATCAGAATTCAGTAGGGGGCCAAATTGCTCCTAAAAACCAACATAGGAGGACATGATTACACTATTACATGACTCTTTCACCAGTGCTGCTTATCTGACATGAAATAGAGCTGAAGCCTATCTATAGAAGGAGTAATACTTGATGGGGGTTAAAATCTGGAAAGAAGTTAAAATTTTGAGAAATGTTTCTTCACGCTTGAGTTTCTCAGCAGCTACGTGCTCAAATAGAAGAGTAGAGGAAGAAAAGAAACTGTATTCTCTTATCTGTTACCCTCAGGGATGCAATCACAGGCCATCTCTAATCAATCATGTACATTAAAGGTGCAAACTCTTCTCTATGTGCCGTCTGGAAGGAGACCTTAGTATCAGAGTGCAGATACCTGTCCAGGCAAATGTGGCTCACAAAGTACTTTTTCCCTGAGCATCTTAGGCAGATTTTTATTCCCTAAGTACAAAGTCCCCTAAAAATTGTATTTTCCTAGAATGAGACATACTTAAGGCTCACTTTATTCCAAAGTCAGACACTCGTTTGCGCAATGCTTGTTAAATGCATACTAAAGACATTCAACTGTAGAGTCCCATACTTTTCAACTCTGAAAATCATAATTGGTGTTTTAATATTCACTATTTCCTCTGCCTCATTTAATTAATGATGACTGATTTTTATTCTCTTTCTCTCTCTCTCTCTTCTAATGGGAAACACAGCTTGCTTTTGAAAGGAAATATTTGTGAATAATCAGGCTGTTATCCTAATAATTTCTCTTAGGATAAAATGGAACTCTTGATGAAAATGTCTACATTTGCTTATCAATTTGCAGACCCACCCTAGTACATGACCCACCCCCTAACTAAAAAAAAAAACAAAAGAACAGTAGAGCTGACAGCTTTTAAGAAAGGAAATCCTGAATTGTATGGGTGGGGGATAAATGATTAAGAATAAGAGCTCTCTAAATGATGGCAAAGATAGGAGACTTAAATGAAAGCAGAGAAAGAAGGAAAAATCATTGTCATTACATAAAGAGGAGAAGATATCTGGATTATCATTTGTAAATTGAGGGAATGTGTCGCCCTGCTGATGTGGCACTGAGATGAAGAACTCCTGTGCTGGGTCTGGGTACAAGGAATATTCATCGTAGGAGACTTAGATGGAAAGTGATCCAAAATTGCAGTTATTTGAACAGAATCACTTTTGTAAATAACTAAGTTAGAAGCTAAGAGAGAAAATTGATGCATGTAGTTCTGGATAATGGATATTAGGACTATTTATGGAGCTCAACAAGAGCCGAACAAAGGTTTTAGGAACCAGATGTTAAAGATGTCCAAGTCTTGGAGCTTCCTTCTTACATAATGCTTGGTGCCTAGTGCAGAGAGTGAAAAACAACATAAAGAGATTGAACAATGCTGGGCAAAAGAGGAAACACTTGTTCATCCATTCATTTGTAAATATTTATTGAAAGTTTGTGCTATGACAAGCATATGTATGGGTACTAAGAACACATGGGTCAAGAAAAGTTCTCCTGGAACTTACTTTTGAATAGGTGGAGACAGCAATATATATGACAAATCAATGAAACATATACTATTTTGCTACCAATACAGCTTTTTTTTTAAAAAAAAAAGCAGGAAAGAGGGCAACAAGGGTCTTGGGGTTGAATTTAAGCTAGTATAAGTAGGAAAATTGTCCCTGAGAAGATGGCATTTGAGTAAAGAAAGAGAAATGTAAGGGAACAAATAATCAGGGTATCTGGGAAATGAGTATTACAGCAGAGGAAAGAACAATTTTGAGGAACAGAAGGGGACTACTGTGTTTGAAGCACAATGAGTGAAGAGGGTTGCATCAGAATATGAGTTCAGAGAAAATATGGGGATACCAAAGGGTAGAGAGAAAAGGAGACTGTTTGGTCTTATACTCCACTGAAAAGGACTTACCACTTTTATTCTGAGTGAAAAATAAAGTCATTGGGAAATTTTGAGCAGAGGACAGACACAATCCAACCTATCATTTAATAGTATCATGCTGGCTGCTCTTTTGAGATTAGACTTGGTGAGAGGGAGAGAAATGTCTCCTAAGAAAGATTATCTTGGAGAATATTGAATAATCTACATAAAAAAGGAGTTTGGAAAAGCTTCGTTATAGTGGAAGTGATGACAACAATCATATTCTTAATAATTTTTGAAGGTAAATGGAGAAGAAAAAATTTTTTGCTCAGTGACTTGACCTTTCTGGAATATAATGGACAAGGAAATTTGGAAAAAATGAGAAATTTTATGACAGTAAGTTTGATGGTATACAGTGACTCAAAATGTTATAGAATACTTTGAAAGAATACACTTGATATGGTTTGGCTGTGCCCCCCCCAAATCTCATCTTGAATTGCAGCTCTCATAATCCCCATATGTCCTGGGAGGAACCCTGTGGGAGGTAATTCAATCAGGGGGCAGGTTTTCTCCATGCTGTTTCTGTGATAATGAGTACGTCTCACCATCTTAAAAAGATCTTAAAAAGTTTGAAAAAGGGCGGTTGCCCTGAATACCCTCTCTTGCCTACCTCCTCGTAAGATGTGCCTTTGCACCTCTTTTGCCTTCTGCCTTGATAGTGAGTCCTCCCCAGCCATGTGGAATTGTGAGTCCATTAAACATCTTTACTTTATAAATTACCGAGTCTTGCATATGTCTTACAGTAGCATTAGAATGGACTAGTACAATACTAGAGCAAAGTTTCACTATAGTTACTTTAATTAGAATTGAATACAGTATAACATGGTAACTAAGAGCATGGACTGTATAGATTAATATATGTTGGTTAAAATATTAGCAATGGCAGTTATTAGCCATGTGGCCTTGAGTACCTTACTTAAAATGTTTCTTTATCTTATCTTCAAAAGAAGGCAATATTATTAATACTACAGTATTATTCTGAATATTATATGATCTTAGTTTCTTATTATAATCTTTAGACTCTGGTAAATGCTGATTAAACATTATCTACTCCTATTACAATTACATAATTATTATTATTTATTCCTTTCAGCTTACTATGACCTCAGAAACTTGTTGGGTTTGCTAGCAATAAATGACCTTAAAGGATTTATTTTAAAATAGGAAAACACTAGAATTGAAGTTAAAATCTAAATTCAAATGTGGTAGTCATTTATCCAGACTTATGATTTACTGATATTAAGGCTCAATTAGGTCTTAGGTCTTCAATTCAGTGTTTTTTCTATTATATAATTATAAAGGAACATGGGTTGTACTTACCCTACAAGAGTCCAAAGCCTTATATAACTTGTTGTAAGACTATCAGCCAAGTGTATGTGCCACTAGTTGTGGATCTTTGGGTCTGACAAAAGCAATCAGCCTCACTTTTTGGCAGAGCTTGGCTTTTGTGAATCAGTCTGGCTCATCTTCAGAGAGCCACACTGGAGACTCAGAAACTGTCAAATGAAAAACCACTTGGGACACATTAAGATTGACTTTGTATCTCTCAGTGAATGCTAAAGTTACCAGACTAATTTATTGGGACAGGATTCTGAGAATAGTGTTCATTGCCACATCTGGAAATTTTCCTTCTACCACAGGCTGTTACAGAAAATCACTTTATTCCTCATATGGTTTTTAATTCAGGTGGAATTAGTAATGGGGGACAAAATTAACTAAAGGCTAGTTTAGGCATATGCATGGAAGCAAATTCTTACCCAAGTTTTATAACTTTCTCCATCACTAAATTAATCTAAGGCCAAAAAACATACCCTATGGTGATTGCAGGATATTAAAATGTTCATGATTATAGAATGTGCTTCCAACTTTTTGCTCAAGAGTGGAACACACTGACCAAACAGAATAGCACCCAGCTCTTTCCCAGTTACTCTTTATTTTTGAATGAATGAGCTTACATTTGAATACGTAAATGATTTTTGATATACTGAAATGCAGAAAACAAAATGTCTTGTCTACCGAAAGTTCTCTATACACACACATGCACATACAGGCAGATTTTTGAAAACATAATTAAATGATTTTTCTGATTCCATGAAATTGTTTACCATTCTGAAGCATTGTTTTCATTTGTGAGTTTCTATAAAGTAGAGGGTTTATAATAAATTACTTTTAACTCACTCTGTTGAGATAAGGACCAAATACCAAAGCTATTGTTGGAAAACAGAATCTCTTAAGGAAACACATCCTTATGTGTTCCTTGTGCAGTATTTCCAGGGAAGAAGTGAGCTATTATCAAGAGATAACACTTGTATGTTATTCATGCTCAGCATGTCATCCAGCAGCCAGGTCATTGTTGGAACAACTTGGCAACTTAGTAGGTTTTCTGCATATGTAGCGTTCAATTAGCAGAAGAAATTAGTTTTGCTAGTCAGAAATTAAACCTTTTATGCTTGGAATTACTGTGAATAAAGCCAGTGAACTCTAAAGTAATGTTACTTTATAGATCCTGCTAGTTACTTTAGGCCTTCTAAACTTATGCTGTAATCTAAATTACCATCAAGAAAATGAGTATAAACCAAAAAATTATTTTCATAGCTGGATAAGTAAGCAAATACAATTAGGTCAAATAAATTTCTCTGTTGCTAGAATGGCATTGATACAATCATTTGAAGTTAAAATAGAGCAGATAATTATATACCTCAATATTTCCTAACCTGTTTTCTCCTTAACTCTTTTTTAATGAAATTTCAGTAGATAATTTTTTTAAAAAAAGGTTTTTGAGGTTACATAAATATTGCAGCATAAATATGAATGAATCAAGATAATCATTCAGCTGAAAATGACTTAGTAATCATCTTTTCCAACTCATTTTACAAATGAAAAAACAGATTCGATTCTTGTTAGCTGGCTAACTAACAAGACCCTGGCAAAACTTGGTAGATTCTAAAATACAACATAGAGCTCCTGTAGTCACAATATGAGGCCACAAAATAAATGTATAAGTAAATGTCTATAAAATACCTTCTAGTGAACTTAAAATCATCCCATTATTTTTTAATTTGAATAAAAATAATAAATTATGGATATATATATATATATAAATTTTAATATGAGTTTTAACAGGTAGATCTTCCCAAAGAAAGTTTATTATTATTGTTACCTGATTATTTTAAAAATTGCTAAAAATAGTCCCTGTTAAGATTTTACAAGCTGTATACTATGCTAAGCACATTCCAAGTGTTCTGTGATATACAGAGTGTGTTTATCCCATTTTACAAATAGAAAAACATTCAAACATTTCTCATTTAGAAAACAGTGGAGCCAAGGCTCAAACGCAATGCTCTTTTCCACTCTGTACTGCTTTCTTCTTTAGCAGAAAGTTTAAATAACAACATAATAGGTTAATTCATTAAGATTGTCTTCTAAAGTATGGTTGTAGAAACTGGAATGTGCATTACAGTGGGCAGAATACAACATCTCCTCTATCTAAGCTCAGACACCTCCCAGAAACATGAAGCAAGAATGCAGCCTGACTCTCACACTCATCTTTCTCAATCTGTCTTCTTTCATAGCCAAGGGACAAATCTAATTGTTCTAGACACGCAGGGTATTGTGAGGCAGAAGGCAAAAGCCTAGATTCATGGGAACTGGTTTTATGTCTGATTTTGTGATTCCCTATAGAATCTTTGGTATAAAAATCCATTCCTATGTTTTAAGTTCACATCCACTGTCATTATAGATTATTAATTCTGTTTTAGTTGCTTATATACAGCCATTGTCATATAAAGCTTTTCCTAATTAAGAGAAGTTGGCCAGGCACAGTGGCTCACACCTGTAATCTCAACATTTTGGGAAGCTGAGGTAGGTGGACCACAAGGTCAAAAGATTGAGACCGTCCTGGCCACCATGGTGAAATCCCGTCTCTACTAAAAATACAAAAATTAGCTGGTTGTAGTGGCACAAGCCTGTAGTCCCAGCTACTAGGGAGGCTGAGGCAGAAGAATCGCTTGAACTTGGGAGGCGAATGCTGCAGTGAGCTGAGATCGCACCACTGCACTCCAGCCTGGTGACAGAGCGAGACCCTGTCTCAAAAAAAAGAGAGAGAGGTGATTTTACAGTATAAATTTGGATTTGAAAAATATAAAAATACAATCTAAACTATGCATATAAAAAGCATGCTTGAAATTACAAGAAATTTGTTTCACGTGTGACTAAGATGTTGACATTTATATTATGGCGAAGTACAAAGACCACTGGTTTGGGAATCCTGAGATATTGGTTTTAGTTACTTTGTCCTTAAAAGTTAGAATGGACTTGGATAAAGTCGTCTACACATCCTTAGTGTCATGGGTCTCTAAGAGCTTAGATTGTTGAATGAAACTGCCTGTATTCAAATTCCAGCTCTCCATCCCAGTTGTGTGGCCTAGGACAAAGTCTTTAACTTCTCTGTGTTTCTAAATCATTATAAGAATAGAAGTAAATAGAGTACCTGTATTGTAAACTTGTTATATTGGTTAAGTGAGTTAATACATCAAAATCTCTGAGAACAGACAACAATACCTGGCAGATATTAAGTACCAAATAAATGCTATTATTATTTTATTTCCAGGCGATTAATTTAATTGAACACATACTATGTATGTACTAGACACTGGGCAAAGGGCTGAGGATAGAGAAAAAGAGAAAGACAGGGTTCCATCCCTCCTGCAGCTTGAAATTTAGTATATAGCATGTAAACAGATACAGTCATCATTACCTTGCCTGTGAAAAAACATTGCTAAAAGCATTTCACGATACAGACATAGTTAGGGAAAAAAGCAGCTTGCCCTTAAGATTCTAAACAGACTTTTATAACAGTTTAGGATTTTAATTGATGACTGGCGGGCAATGGGAAGAAAGGTTTTAGGTGAACACTGAATGAACAGCAGTTATCAATTCATGGAGTATAGGGTGTATGGTGTGTCTAGGCAACTGGAAATAGTTGGTATTGCTGGTAGAAGGCAAGCAGTGAATGGTAAAGTTAATCTTAGAGATGTAGACAGGGATCAAAAAGTAGACTTTACATCCTAAAAATGTTCCCATTGTTTTCAGGACAAAAAGAACCATTAAAGGGATTTAAATAGAGAGAATGAATGATCAGATTTGTGTATTAAGAAGCTCACTCTTTGGTACACTGATTTCCAATGTAGATGAAGAAAACAAGGAAGACAGCAGACTGTCTAAGAGGATGTTGTGTTAATTTGTAATAGAGATGAAAAGGATAGCTGAAAGAAGAGATAAAACAAAAAAGAAAGATGTGAGAATTATAGCCTCAGTATACTTGATTAAATTTGGTGGTATATGCACTCTCCAGCCCTCACCTCCTCATCAGGAAAAAACAAGCCTGTAGGCCTGCAGAGCACATGAAGTGAAATATGCCTTCCAGACACTGGATTCTCTGAAAGACAGCTGTGAATTGAGGACAAATATTATTGCTCCATATCCTAATACATGTATTGTGCAAAGTCTCAGATCTTATTCTACTTTCCCTACCAATGGAAAAAAGGTTACTCAGTGTTAGGATTCCTATATGCAAAAATTAGTGGCTGCAAAGATGTTTGCTAAATGATCAATGCATAGTAGAAAATGGCAATATCATTTTAAATACATATTTTTAACCGCACACATAAGAAGTAGCAGCTTGAATGGAGCTGCTGTGATACTGAATTTCTTTTAGTTTAGAGTATGTGCCAAAAACTTTTCACACTTCATTATTTTATTTGTAGCTCTAACATTATTTCATGTTCCACAATAAAGGTCAGTTTTGAATGGAAGGCTTATTTTTATTACGTACTCTTTCTCAATGATCCCAATATAATACCAATTGAATCAAAGAAATTCAGGGAGCTATTCCAGGTCTTTGAATGCTTTCTGGTCTACCACCTTCCAGTTGCAGAAGAGAAATTTGTGGCTCAGAGAGGTTTAGTGACTGGCCCGAGGCTGTTGAGCAGAAAGAAAACATAAGAGAACGCAAGATTCTGTTCTGTTTCTTTTTGTTGTTGTTCATTATACCAGATTCTATTTTTTTCTTTATTTTAGTCCCTTATACCTACTCAATTTCATATTTTTACTTAAACGTATAATGGGAAGGAAAGCACAGAAGAGGTCACATAGAGAAACTCCTCTCATTATCTTCTAATGCAGAAGCAGATTGCAGAGGTTAGAAGACTATCTGCAGCTCAGCTATGAAGACCACGTTGCTAAACAGAATCAGCTCAGCTCTCAGCTCCGCTCATTCTTTTTCTTTCAGATATTTTTTTTCCTTTTAAACTTCAGTTTTTCACATCTGAAAATGCTACATATGTAATGGACTTTTGCATTTGTTGCCTAGCACGCTCACCAGTACAGTTTTGCATAAATCATAAACCACCTACAATGAATAATAACCACCAACAAAGTGCACTGTCTAGAGAATTTAATAACATGTCTTGACAGACCCTGTGCATTCTCCAGTACTTCACCAGGAAACACTGAGAAACGTGTGGAAGAAGCCAGGTTAAATAAAGAATTACTGAATTAACACAAAGTGTTGAATTTTTCTGTCCTGAGAAATGTACATTTCTATTTAGCAGCTTGGAGGGAGAAAAAAACAAAAACATACCAAGAGGGTACTAACCTGGACAGCGGGTCATAAACACTAAGGAGGCAGCAGTAGGAAAAGGCAAAAATTGATCTATCGGGTTTGGGGGAAAATCTATTAAATTGAAAGAAAATAGCCAGAGGTTGAGTGAAGCACTGCTAGTGATGTTTTTCCTCCTTTTATTACGCTTAGATAGCTACATTTATTTCCAATTATTATCGTATGTGTGAGGTAAATAGCATGCATTGCATCTTAAGATTGCAAATAAGGAAGGTATACAAAATGCTTGTTATATAAAGGAGGTTTAGGTCTCAAGAATCCCATATCCCTAAAGTCATTGTTTCCTAGCTGTCCTAAGACCTGAAATCTGTTCAAATTTATTCTATTTTCCTAGTCAAGGAAGTTACCATCAAATCAACATTGCTTCTAGCTATAGTGTAAATTATTGCCTAGGTTGAACACTAGAACATTTCCTAGTTTTGGAGGGATGGAGAAGCTACTGAAGGTAGTTTCCTAGAGCCGCCAGTTGACAAGGAAAAGAGGATCCATTCAGTCTTCTTTAAATTTTTTAAAATTTCTGTGGGTACACAGTAAGTGTATATATGTATAGGGTACATGAATGTTTTGATATAGGTATGCAATATGAAATAAGTATGAACATTCTTCATCAATAACATCATGAAGAATGGGACATCCATCCCCTCAAACATTTATCCTCTAATTTACAAATAATCCAATTGAATTAAGTTATTTTAAAATATACAATTATTATTGACTATAATCACCCTATTGTACTATCAAATAGTAGGTCTTATTCATTCTTTCTATTTTTGGTGTAACCATTAACCATCTCCACCTCTCACCCAATCCCCCACTACCATTCTCAGCTTCTGGTAACCATCCTACTCTCTATGTTCATGAATTCAATTGTTTTGAATTTTAGATCCTACAAATAAGTGAGAACATCTCATGTTTGTCTTTCTGTGCCTTGTTTGTTTCACTAAGTCTTAATGGGAAAGAGTGCAGTGATTTAATACAGATATTGACCAGGGACCTTGGAGTGGGGAACAATGACATTCAATCTCTATTTAATGACCCTAATTATGGCCCAGTTAACCCATTGATAGATGTACAAATGATATCCAAAAATGTTACCTACTTTTCCAAATGTATGCAGCTTTTCAGTGGCAGATCCTGACTTAAAAGACAGGAAATGTAGTCTTCCCCATGGAAGTGGAGTGGACTTAAACCCAAAATTGATTCAGATGTCAAGGCTGAAGAAGTCAGAAAAGAATACATTTTTTTACTCACATAGTGAGGCTTTCTAGAGATAGAATTGCAGGCTCATGAGCAGTTCCAAAAATGGCTTGAGAGAACAAAGAGGGCTCTTTCTGGCTTCAGACTTTATTGTGTTAGGTCATGGGGCTAGGGTAGGTTTTCCCATGCACCATCAAAGTATTGCATGATTGCATAGTATATTGTGTTTGTAGGATGCTGTAAAAATTAACACAAACCAGGTGGCTTAAAACAACAGAAACATTTTATCTCGTAAGTCTGGAGTCTAGAAGTCTGCAATCATAGTGTCAGTGGCATTGGTTCCTTATAGAGGCTCTGAGAGACAATATGTCCCATGCTTCTTTCCTGGTTTCTTCTGGTGGTTGCTAGCAATCTTGGTCATTTCTTGGCTAGTACCTTCATCACTCCAATCTCTGCCTCCATCATCATATGGCTGTCTTTCCTGAGTGCTCCTGTGTGTCCTCTCCTCTACTTATAAAGACACCAGTCATACTGGATTAAAAGTCCACCCTAATCTTATATGACCTCATTTTAATTTAGCTAATTACATCCTCAAAGTCCCTATTTAGAAATAAGGTTACATTCTGAGGTTCTAAATAGATATGAATTTTGAATAGGATACTGTCCAACCCAATTCACATGGTTAGAACTTCCTGATGGTGCTGAAGAAGGGAATTCACAGGCTTTGTTGCTTTTTCAGATGTAGAGCATAAAGGAACAAGGGAGAGGTGGACATTTGGAAGCTTTTAGCAGTCAAATATCAAATATAGAGTCAGACTCTTCATTACCAAATTAAGAAATATCAAAATATTTTCAGAAAAATAGATTGCATAATTTAAGGAATTATTTCTCCATAGTACTGGAAATTTGATGAGGAGAGAAGTGAGCCTAGGAATGGCAGAAACCAAGCTGGACCCATGGGAAGAGACTTGGGATAGTAATAAGGAATGCAATTATAAGAACTGCAATCTGAAGTAACAAACTAGGCTCAGAAATATAGCCCAAACCCATTTAATTCAACCTAGGCAATAATTTACACTATAGCTAGAAGCAATGCTGATTTGATGGTAAGTTCCTTGACTAAGAAGATAGAGTAAATTTGAACAAATTTCAGGTCGTAGGACAGCTAGGAAACAGTGAGGACTTTAGGGGTATGGGATTCTTGAGACCTAAACCTCCTTTATATAACAAGCATTTTGTATACCTTCCTTATTTGCGATCTTAAGATACAATGCATGCTATTTACCTCACACATATGATATTAATTGAAAATAAATGTAACTATCTAAGTGTAATAAAAGGAGAAATAAAAGGAAAACAATTTCTAAAAATACATATTGATGTGTAAATGGATAAACTCTTCTGCAGTAGAAAATATAATAGAGCACTCAGATGTCTTCACCTAGAGGTACAGTTGCTGTGGATGAGACAACTGAAAATGAAGTCCATGGTAATAGGGACTTAAAAATGAGTGAGGTGGCCATCTGTCATGTAATTTTCTGAAATGAAGACCAGCTCTTGGTAAAGATCTGAACAAAATAAAATATGACTTTCTTTTTATTTATATCACAGTTTCATTCCTGGAAAAGTTCACACATACTTAAAACTTGCACACAAAATTTATATGTAAAACAGAATTCAATTCCAGGTTTAAATTACTATAAGCAGATCTTCTTCATTAGTTTGAGTGTCAGATTGAACACGTATGTACCCAACATTAATTGTGACAACCAAAACATTTCCTGACAGATATCAAAAATGCCCTAGAATCCATTAAAATAGATAATTTCAAATTTTCAGATTAAGAGGGAATGTAGTTCTTCTTGCATAGCAGGTGTTTACTTGCAATTTTTAATGTAATTTTTGAAAACTGCCAATTAAAGTCAATTTTAACAGATTCTGTCAATCATATAAATTAAAATTCCCTCACCTTTCTAACTTAGCACACTTATGTCATGCTGTGAGAACACTTCACTCAGCAGAGAAAGGAAGAGTAATGTCTGTTAGGGTTTGTTTATTTTAATCAAACAAGAAGTTGTTTCCAGCTCTCATGGATGACTTTGAGGGCTTCAAGACTTCAGTAGATTAAGTAACTACGGTTGTGATGGAAAGAGAAAGAGAATCAGAGTTGGAAGTGTGGCCAAAGAGGTGGCTGAGTTGCTGAAATCTCATGAGAAAATTTTAATGAATGAGGAGTCACATTTTATGGATCAGCAAAGAAAGTGGTTTCTTGAGATAGAATCTGTTCCTGGTCAAA
>CAUYLG010061627.1:0-45838 GCA_963573385.1 Cacajao melanocephalus | reverse complement strand
TCCGTGGGTGAGGTGAAAGTGGAAGCTGGGCCCAGTTTTTAGGCCATCAATGCCATGCTGAAGGGTGTAGCTTTTATCCCCTGAGCTTTGGGAAGCTGTTGGAAATTTTTGTTTGTTTTTTGTTTTTGTTTTTCTTTCTTTTTTTTTTTTTTTTTTTTTTTTTTTAAATAGAGACAGGGTTTATCCATTTTTGTAAGTCTGTTCTCGAAATCCAGACCGCAGGTGATCCGCCAGCCTCGGCCTCCCAAAGTGCTGGGATTACAGGCGAGAGCCACCGCGCCCGGCCGCTGTTGGAAGTTTTTACGAAGTACACGGAAATGATCATGCCTGGATTTGAGAAAGCTCAATCTAGCAGCCATTCAGGTCATGAGTTAGAAGTGGCCAAGAATAGATACAGCAAAAGCTTTGAGGAGACTAGTCTAGAAGTCCCGCAAGTTTGGATGGGGAGTAGGAAGACAGAGTCAGGAGAGATTTGGGAAGTCAGGCTGATAAAGTAGGGCACAAATGAGAATAACCACTAAGGTGTAGGTGCTCTTTGGGAAGGACAGCCCTCTTGGAGTGGGCTTTCTTCCTGCATGGGAGCTGGTGACCAGAGCCAAGGCCCAAACTCCTGGTTGCAGGAACTGTAAATGTCTGAGGGAGAATAGACACCCTGACCCCTTCCTCACTTCCACCCCCTCTTCAGGGCATCTGCAGCTGTGGCTGGACCACTGCCTGGAAGAAAGGGATTATTTTATCTTATCTAGCAAAATGTCCAGCCTTTTTCCTGTACTGTGTTTGATGAATCTAAAGCTTCCCTGATCCCTCCATGTGCAGGTCAATGTTTTTTTGTAACCTCTCCTCCCTTTAAAAAAAAAGTTTTATTGTTTTTGCTTGTTGTAAAATATCTTTTTTTGAATTCAGAGAAGTACTTTTGAAAAGTCACTAAACATCACACATATTCTCATTATCCTAAGATGGAGAATTCCGTGTTACATTGTGGTGTACATCCTTCCAGCACATGAATAAAGGTGTGTGCGTGAATAAAGGTGTGTGTGCGTGCATGTGTGTGTTTATGTTTGTGTATTTTAGAGTGGGATATTTGGTGGGTTTGTGTGTGTGCGTGAAATCAAAATATGATTATTCTAAGCATACCATTTTGTAATTTTTAAAAATTTAACAACATGTTCCACACAGTTCTCAATAACAAGATATGTAAACCATTTTAAATGGCTATGTAGTATTTCATTTTTTTAATGTACCCATTGTGTAATCAGTACCTTATTAATTACCTTATTAATTTAGATTGTTTCCATATTGTGACAATGTTATTGCTGGGCACATGGCTAATGCCTGTAATCCCAACACTTTGGGAGGCCAAGGCAGGAGGATCACTGGAGCCCAGGAATTTCAGACCACCCTGGGCAACATAGTGAGACCTTATCTCTACTAAAAGTAAAAAAAATTAGCCAGGCGTGGTGCCATGCTGCCTGTCACCCCAGCTACTCTGGTGCCTGAGGTGGGAGGATTGCTTGAGCCTAGGAGATCAAGGCTGCAGTGAGCTATAATCATGCCAGTGCACTACAGTTTGGGCAGTAGAGCCAGACTCTGTCTGAAAAAAAAAAAAAAAAACGAATATTATAAACATCCTTAAAGTTTTTTGTACTCTTGTCCATTTATTTCCTTAGGATAAATTTGGGGTTGTTGTGTCAAAGTATATAGCCTACATTTTGCTAGATAATGTAAAACAGACCTCCAGAAAGGTCTTCATTATAGACACCCACCAGCAGTGTGGGAGAGAACCCATTTCCTCCTGACACTGGATGTGATGAGCATTCTAGGTCTTTTTCAGTCTCATTAACAAAACAACTCATTGTCTCAGATTTACAAGTATTTTCGTGTTTTATCAATCATTGGTGGTTCAGCGTTTTTCATATCCTTTGTCCATTTTTGAGTTTTCTTTCAGTACTTCATTAAAGACTAAGCATATTGGCCCTTTTTCGGAATTATTTGTTAGGAATTTTTTTTTCTGGTTTCTCGGGGGTGGTTTGGTCTGTAAAATTTTTTATTTTTTGGTGACCAAATTTAGCAAATGTTTCCTTTATACCTTCTAAAGTATTGTGCTTTGAAGGTCCTTCTCCGTCTAAAAATTACCCTAACTTTTAACATCAAATGTGGGGTGCCGGAACGCGGGTCCACACGTCTGGTTGTCCGTGCGTCCAGCCTTTACCCATGCAGCTTTCAGTCATGGCCTCTGGTCAGGTGCAGCTCAGAAAGCCAGCCCTGACTTCAAGGCCACTGTCCTAGTGGATGGCCTTAGAAGGGGTGAAGCTGTCGACTACAAAGGGAAATAGGTCATCCTCTTTTTCTACCCTTTGCACTTCACTTTTCTGTGGCCCACGGAGACCATAGTGTTCAGCGACCATGCCGAGGATTTCCATAAGCTGGGCTATGAAGTGCTGGGCATCTCGGTGGACTCAGTTCACCAACTGGCTTGGATCTACAACCCCCAGAAGGAGGGAGACTTGGGCCCCCTGAGCATCCCCTGCCTACTGACATGACAGGAAGCTTGTCTGAGGATTATGGCGTGCTGAAAATAGATGAGGGCATTGCCTACCAGGGGCTCTTTATCATTGGTGGCAGAGGTGACCTTTCCCAGATCACTGTTAATGATTTGCCTGTGGTGTGCTCTATGGATGAGGCTCTGCGGCTGGTCCAGGCCTTGCAGTACACGGACGAGCACGGGGAAGTTTGTCCCACTGCCTAGACGCCTGGCAGCGACGATTAAGCCCAGTGTGGATGACAGGGAATACCTCTCCAAACACAACTAGGCTGGCCGATGGATAGTGAGCCTGTGCCCCTACCTAGGTACCCTGTGCTGACCCAGGAAAGACCAGACCTGCCCCTTCAGTCTCCACAGTCTGGGACCCGAGAGGGCTAGGCCAAGGCCTTTTCCTGCTTCCACCTGGATAGTTTTTTATACACTTTATATGTAAAATGTGTAAATTTTACACATTTTTGTCATTTGTTTTGGCATAGTGTGAAGTAGGAATCTAAATTTATTTTATAAATAGTTAACCAATTTTCTCTCTCTTTTTTTTTTTTTTATAAAGGCAGGGTTTCACCATGTTGGCCAGGCTGGTCTTGAACTCCTGACCTCAGGTGATCCGCCCGCCTTGGCCTCCCAAAGTGCTGAGATTACAGGCGTGAGCCACCACACTCAACCAACCAATTTTCTCAATATCATTTATTTAATATACTTTTTTCTACTAATTTGAAAGTCCACTTTTATAATATGTGAAATATCCATAATATGCATTGGTTTATTTCTGAACTCTTCTGTTAGATCCCTGAATCTCTGTTCCTAGGCCAGTGACTCATTCTTTTAATGACTGGAGACATTTAGTATATTCTAGACTCTGGTAGTTAAGCGCCTGCCTACTCTACTGTACTTCTGTTTCAAACATTTCTGGGCCATCCATTCTGCCAGATGAACTTGAACATCATTTTGTCAAATTCCAGAATAAAAAAATCCATTGAGAGTTTAATTATCTAATTATTATCTAAATCTATTATCTAATAGATGTGAGTGAGCATTCTGGTCTAGTGCTGTTTTGAACGGCAGTGCCTGTAGTGTGTCATCATAAAGCATACGTGTTTGCTGCTGCTTTCCGAGGGATGCTGTTTCTCACGTTTAGAGAGTGCTGTTCCACTCCAGTTTACTTTGTGTTTTTATTAGAAATGAATGTTGAATGTTGTCAAATACTTTTTTTTGGATCTATCAACATGTCATAGCTGTTTTTAACCCATAAATATAATTGAATTAATGCGTAGGTTTCTTGTTGAATATTAGCCCTGAATTTCTAAAATAAGCCCTACTTGATCATTGTAAAACCTTGGATTTCATGTTTACTGTTTGTTTGGAATTTTTCTGTCGCTGCTGTTAAGTGAAACTGTCCTGAATTATCTATACTGCCTTTGCCATCTTTTGGTGTCAGAATTATATTAGCCTCATAAAATAAACTGGAAGGCCAGGCACGGTGGCTCACACCTATAATCCCAGCACTTTGGGAGCCCAGGGCGGGTGGATCACCTGAGGTCAGGAGTTTGAAACCAGCCTGGCCAACATGGTGAAAGCCTGTCTCTACTAAAAATACAAACATAAGCCAGGTGAGGTGGCGTGCACCTGTAATTCCAGCTACCCAGGAGGCTGAGGCAGGAGAATCACTGGAACCTGGGAAGCAGAGGCTGCAGTGAACCAAGATCACGCCACTGCACTCCAGCCTGGGCAACAGGCAAGACTCTGTCACAAAAAAAATAAATAAATAAACATATAAAATAAAATAAACTGGAAAATAGCCTTCCTTTTCCTGTTTTCTACCAGTTTATTAGATCAGGAATTATTTTTTTCTTTGCAGGCTTGCCAGAACGTACTGGTATGACCACTTCACCCTTTTTCCTTTTTTGGTGTTTGTTCTTTGACTACATTGACTTTTTGCTTAGTTTTGATCAATTTATTGGTTTTCTAAGTCTTGGGACAATTTTTAAAGTCATTTATAATTTTTTTTTTTTGAGACAGAGTCTCGCACTATCCCCAGGCTGGAGTGCAACGACACAATCTCAGCTCACTGCAATCTCCGCCTCCCAGGTTCATGCGATTCTCCTGCCTCATCCTCTCTAGTAGCTGGGATTACAGATGCATACCACCACACTTGGCTAATTTTTTGTATTTTTAGTAGAAACGTGGTTTCACTATGTTGGCCAGACTGGTCTCAAACTCCTGACCTTGTGATCTACCCACCTCAGCTTCCCAAAGTGCTGAGATTACAGGTGTGAGCCACCACGCCCAGCCCATTTATAATTTTTTTAGAAATCATTTCATTCATATCTATTATGCTAGAGTTGTACGAAAGCATTCTCTTACAGCTTTAGAAAAATCTCACTGTTCTCATTTATAATGTGTATTTGCTAAATATTGGTCACATTTAGTAGAAATTTGTCTGCTTTGTTGAACTTTGACAAACCAGCGCTCTTATTTATCACTTCTACTTTGGTAGTAGGGCTTTATTTGCTTTCTAATCCATTAATTTTTGCTTTGGATATTAATTCTTTCTCATCTTTCTATTGTTGGTTTTTTCAGCTGAATTTTTTTAGATTTGGTTTTTTTATTATAAAAGAAATTCTTGCTTGTTGAAAAAGTTAGTACCAAAGTGTATAATGTGAAAAGAGAAGTTCAACCTCCTCTTCTCACCCCACTCTCAACCCCTGCCCCAGTCCCTCTCCCTTTCCCACAGGTAATGGTAAAGATTCTGGGGGAAATCTTTCTAGAAGCGTTTCTACTTTTTCTATGTATTTATCTACACATAGGGTTTGTTTTAAATTAAATCTTTTCTGGTCTTCTATTACTGTGTAACAAGTCAGCAGCACTTAAACAATAACAGTCACTGTATCTTTCACAGCTGGGGGCTGACTGAGTTCAGCTGTTTTGTTCTTGTTGAAGAACTCATGAGATTACAGTCAGATGGTGGCTGGGGCTGGAATCACCTGAAGGCTTGTTCTCTCCCACGTCTGTCTGCTGTGCTGAGAAGACCAAGGAGCTAGGGGCTGGAATGGCAGGGGTTTCTTGGACATCTGTATCTTTACATGGTCTCCAGCATTGTGGCTTCAGGGCAGCCAAGACTTTCTACATGAAAGCTCAGAACTTCAAATGCATATGCCTCAAGAGAAAGAGCTGGGTGGAAGCTGTATTGCCCTTTTTAACCTAGCTGCAGAAGTCACACGGCATCATTTGTGCTGCATTTTACTCGTCAAGACAGGCACTTAGGCCTCCCAGAGTCGAAAGTTGGAAATATAGTTGCCTTTTGGTAGATGTGTCAGAGAGGTTGCAGACATATGTTAGAACCATTACACATAGCCTTGGTTGCAACATAAGTAGAATTACTACAGTGAGGTTGTACATATTATTCGTTGACTTGAAATTGTATCCTTGAGTTTTGTTGGGTATCTTTTGTTTTGTTTGTTTGTGTGTGTGAGACACTGTCTCACTCTGTCACTCGGATTGGAGTGCAGTGGCATGATCTCAGCTCACTGCAGCCTCAACCTTCAGGGCTCAAGCAATCCTCCCACCTCAGCCTCTCAAGTAGCTAGGACTACAGGCATGTACCACCGCATCTGGCTAATTTTTGTATTTTTGTAGACACGGGGTCTCACTGTGTTGCCCAGGCTGGTCTTGAACTTCTGAGCTCAAGCCATCCACCCACCTCAGACTCCCAGCGTGCTGGGAGTAGAGGCATGAGCCACTGTGCCAAGCTTTTCTATGTTACCACATATGCATCCACTGCATTCTTTGTTAATAGTTGCCTAGGTTCTGTGATATGGCTGTAACATGATTGATTTCAACTATTGATGAACATTAGGGTGCACCGAGTTTTCCTATATTTCGGATAAGAATGACCTCATTTACTCATTCTCAAGTGCTTTATTTCTTGACAAAGCTGTTGTTGTTTAGATGTGTAAGGGGTCTTGGTTCTCCAACTAGGGAGTGGAGAATTTTCCTGAAATACTGTTTAGACCATTTTACCAAGATTTGGGGGAAGAAAGACTCAGAAATGTCAGCCAACGTCACCACTTTAGAGATCCAGATATTTTTTACTATAATTACTTTGTACACAAATAATTTTGTTGATCTTTTGTAAACAATTCGATTAGTGAATAAACAGAGAAAACTAAACTGGGTCGTGAAATTTCAGAATATTCTCTAAAATCTGGTATATGTTCAGTTTTTCTTCTAGAAGGTGGTAGGGTTGGGTTTTTTTTGGTTTGTTCAATTGACTGCCACTTCATAGAGCTCGTTAACCTAACTAAATGTTCATAGGAAAGAGATAAGAATGTAAATACCCTGAATTTCAAAGGTTGTTAAGGTTTGTGAAAAACAAAAAAATTTTTTGAATTTAAACATGTGCATTTTATTTCATTTAGGTTGGAGTAATAGATTTTTCCCTATACCTTAAGGATGTGCAGGATCTTGATGGTGGCAAGGAGTAAGTACTGCGTTGTACATCACATTTTTTTTTTTTTTTTTTTTTTTTTTGAGGCAGAGTCTGGTTCTATTGCCAGGCTGGAGTTCAGTGGCGCGATCCCGGCTCACTGCGACTTCCATTTTCCGGTTTCAAGCAATTCTCCTGCCTCAGCCTCCCGAGTAGCTGGGACTACAGGCATGCACCACCACGCCCGGCTAATTTTTTGTACTTTTAGTAGAGATGGGGTTTCACCATGTTGGCCAGGATGGTCTGGATCTCTTGACCTCGTGATCCGCCCGCCTCGGCCTCCCAAAGTGCTGGGATTACAGGCGTGAGCCACTGCGCCCGGCCCTACATCACATTTTTAATAAAATTCTGGCAAAGGCAGGTCTTCGGGCCTAGCCTAGCGCCCGGTCTCCCGAAGGCTAGCAGAGGCCCCAAGCCCGGAGGGGTGGTGTGGGTGGGGAATTTCGGTGGAAGGAGCAAATCCAGATCGGACTGGGACTCGGAGTCAGACTGCATGATTGGGACTCCGTGTCGGACTGCGTCACTGGGCCTGGTGGAGGTGGGCAGGGCAAGTTAGGTGTGTCTGCTTTTTCATACTCGCGGAGCCGGAGGCGGCGGCGGGAGGGATGGAGGCGGCGTTCTGGGTTGGATATGCTCACCCTGGGTGTTGTCCCCTACCTGCAGAACGGGTAATGAGGCTCTTCTCTGCAAAAAAAAAAAAAAAAAAAAAGAGATTAAAAAATTCTGGCAAAGAAGACTTTTTCTTGTTTTTGCTTTGAGATTTTAGATTCTGTTTAGTTATTTTTAAGTGCAGAAGCAATGCATTATTCTCATTAAGGAATTTGGCTCTGCAGAATAGAGTGCAGGTGGAATTACCCCATTCACACTGTCCCCGCACCTCCTTGTCAATCCCACTCCTCCCCTCAGAGGAAGCTACCCTTATCGCTCCTTCCAAGACTGTTCAATGCCTTGCAGGTATTTGTTGGTCGTGTATTTTGCTTGATCATTTGTTCAAATATAAATGGGCTAGAACTATATAAGTTGCCCCTGGACTTGTTCTTTAATCGTTGTGTTTTAGATGTCTTTTTATGCCACTGTATAGCTCTCCCTCACCCTTGATAACAAGAGTATTCTTTTAAAATAAGTTTTCCGGAGGAGGGGGGACTATAACATACTACTGTTTATGTTATAATAATAAAGGATATGCATACATATTTATATGTTTTACTGTCTTTTTTTTTTTTTTTCGAGATGGAGTCTCGCACTGTCACCCAGGCTGGAGTACAGTGGCATGATCTCGGCTCACTGCAACCTCCACCTTTTGGATTCAAGTGATTCTCTTGCCTCAGCCTCCCAAGTAGCTGGGATTACAGGTACCTGCCATCACACCCAGCTAATTTTTTGTATTTTTAGTAGAGAGGGGGTTTCACCATGTTGGCCAGGCTGGTCTGGAACTCCTGACCTTGTGATTCACCCGCCTCTGCCTCCCAAAGTGCTGAGATTACAGGCATGAGTCACTGCACCCAGCCTATATGTTTTATTTTCATATGTATGCATGGAACATTTCTAGATTGGCATATCAACCTTATAGTAGTGGTTCCCTGTGGAGCCAGGCGTGGTAAGGAGTTTTCACTGTAAACCCTGGGATCTCATTTGACTGTTTCACTTTGTGCATATGTTACCTGCCTTCCAACTAATTTTTTTTTTTTCCCCGTAGAGACAAGGTTTCACCATGTTGGCCAGGCTGGTCTCGAACTCTTGACCTCAGGTGATCCGCCCGCCTCAGCCTCCCAAAGTGCTGGGATTACAGGCGTGTGCCAACATGCGTAGCTACAAACTAAACTCTTTTTTTTTTTTAATGAGACAGAGTCTCACTGTGTTGCCCAGGCAGGAGTGCAGTGGCACCATCTCAGCTCACTGCAACCTCTGCCTCCTGGGTTCAAGTGATTCTCCTGGCTCAGCCTCCTGAGTAGCTGGGATTACAGGCGCCTACCACCACGCCCAGCTAATTTTTGTATTTTTAGTAAAGATGGGGTTTCACCATATTGGCCAGGCTGGTCTCAAACTCCTGACCTCTTGATTTGCCCACTTCAGCCTCACAGAGTGCTGGGATTACAGGTGTGAGCCACCACGGCCAGCCAAAATAAACTCTTAATGTCAAAAAAAAAAAAAAAAAAAAACTAAAATAAACTGAGTATCTACCAGTAAGCAAATAATTGAATTAATTATGGAACATCCGTAATATTCTACACTGTGGTATATTTTGCAGACAAAAAAAAGAATTGGAGCTACCGGTATATTGAATGAGACTATACTATATTTAAGGAAAGTATGATTCTGAGGAGTATATATATCCTGTTTTTATAAACAAGTCAAAAAATTCCTAGTATATATTTTATATTGTAATTATATGTACTATGTGTATATTAGACAGATACCATGATTATATGCACATAGAAGGATACTCTGGCTAGGCATGGTGGCTCACGCCTGTAATCCCCACACTTTGGGAAGCCAAGGAGGGCGGATCACGAGGTCAAGATATCGAGACTATCCTGGCCAACATGATGAAACCCCGTCTCTACTAAAAATACAAAAATTAGCTGGGCATGGTAGCTGGCACTTGTAGTCCCAGCTACTCAGGAGGCTGAGGCAGGAGAATCACTTAAACTGGGGAGGTGGAGGTTGCAGTGAGCTGAGATTGCACCACTGTACTCCTGCCTGGTGACAGAGCAAGCTCTTTAAAAAAAAAAAAAAAAAAAAAAAAGGATACTCCACAGGCTGTCAGTATGGGCAACCTGGGAGAGCAGAACAAGTTAAAGGAAAAAAATGTCTATACCAGAAAACAAATATAGCACCCATGGCATGAACCTGTGTAGGATAATCCCCCTTTATGTGGATTATGTGGATTACATATGGATATATGTATGTAAAGAAATTAGGAGAGGCTTGCTTGCCTGATGCTCCATAAAAAAAAAGAGAGAAAGAAAAAGAAATTAGGAGAACCTAACTTTAAAATGTTAAAGACTTTTTTTTTTTTTTTTTTGGCCTCACGGTCTTACTGTGTCACCCAGGCTAGAGTGCAGTGGCATGGTCATCACTCACTGTAGCTTCAATCTCCTGGGCTCAAGCAATCCTCCACCTTAGGAGGTGGAGGGACCACAGGAGTAGCTGGGACTACAGGTGTGCATCACCATGCTAAGTTAATTTTTGTATTTTTTGTAGAGACAGGGTTTCAATATGTTGCCCAGGCTGGTCTTAAACTCCTGGGCTCAAGCGATCCACCTGCCTTGGCCTCCCAAAGTGCTGGGATTACAGCACTTTTTATTTTTATTTTTTTCTTTCTCTGTTCCTGTAGAAATGATGAGTATAAATACTTTTTCTTTTTTTAACCCAAACTGCCCTAGACTTTAGACTGATCAGCTTGGTGTTTTGAAAAGTCTCATGCTCTCCTTTCCTTCAATATTATAAGGGTTGTGTCATCTGCCACTTCCAAAGCCATTTGCATGTGGCAGGTTGGTATTTTCACCTTGCTTGCTTGCTCATCCTGAAACCTTAATCTGCAGGGAGCCCACTCTCCTGGCAGCCTGGCCCTGGAGGCGCTGGCTACTGTGTCCCTGGCCAGCCTTGCTCTCTGTACTCTGGGATGGTGGATGTTACTAAGCGCTGGCTGTCTCTTGGTTTCTTGAAGACATTGGTACTTCTACAAGGTGATTGGAAGGTTGGGGAACAGTTACAAAGTATTAACCATGAATTTAAAAAAAATTCTCCTTTTTTGTACTCCTTTTAAAAGGCATGAAAGAATTACTGATGTCCTTGATCAAAAAAATTATGTGGAAGAACTTAACCGGCACTTGAGGTAAGACTCTTTGTTTTTTCAGTGTGACAGTTACGTACTCAGTATCCTATCATTGTTTCATGGAACTTCTTTGAGTTGCCGTGTATTTATAAACAACTTGTTTTCAAACCAAGAAAAAAAGGTCATCATTCAGGCAACATTTGTTTGTACAAACTGGAGAAGTATGATTTCTTCTTGATAAACGCTTGAGAAATCTTTATTCTTTGCTTTATGCAGTTATATAATACAGAGAAATAACTATATTAAACCTTGACTCCACTCGTCACCCCACAGCTTTGTGGTTGGAAATCCCTTCATGGCAAGCACTGTTGCTGCTGGGAACTGGCACACAGCACCCAGTGCATTAAGGCAGGAAAAAGAGTCGAGAACCACTGGGCTAGGCTCTCCAGAGCAACATACTAGTGATCACAGTCATCTTTATCTTGATTTTTTAAATTTTTGCTGGAAATCTGTGGATATGTTTCATGAAACACTAATCCTTGGAGGTATTCGTGGGGAATGCAGAGACATGTCATTCCATTTCTGAGTCCTCTCTAGAGAGTACCTTGCATATTACAGTTCTCCATAGGGGCAGCCTCTCTGGCCCCAAAAGCCAGGTGAAGAAGCCGACATGTTCCTTCCAATGTAGTTAGGGACACATCGCTTTGGGGCTGTTTTTTATTTTTCTTTCTTTTTTTTTTTTTTTTGACAGGGTCTCACTCTGTTGCTCAGGCTGAAGTATAGTGGTGTGATCTCGGCTCACTGTAGCCTCGAATTCCCAGGCTCAAGCAATTTATTCTCCCACCTCAGCCTCCCGGGTAGCTGGGACTACAGGCATGCGCCATCCGTCCTGGTTAATTTTTGTAGAGACAGGGGTTCACCATGTTGCCCAGACTGATCTCGAACTCCTGCACTCAAGCAGTCCTCCCGCCTCAGCCACCCAAAGTGCTAGGATTACAGGCGTAAGCCACCACACCCAGCCTGGAGCTCTTCTTAACTGTGATGTTGGCTATTTTTTGAAAGAGTTTTTTGTTGATTCCTAGTTTATTGAGAATATTTGTAAGAAATAGGCCAGGCACTGTGACTCACGCCTGTAATCCCAACACTTTGGGAGGCTGAGGTGGGTGGATCACCTGAGATCGGGAGTTTGAGACCAGCCTAACCAGCATGGAGAAACCCTGTCTCTACTAAAAATACAAAATTAGCTGGGTGTGATGGTACATGCTTGTAATTTCAGCTACTTAGGAGGCTGAGGCAGGGGAATTGCTTGAACCTGGGAGGCAGAGGTTGTGGTGAGCCAAGATCACACCATTGCACTCCAGTCTGGGCAATAAGAGCAAAACTCTGTCTCAAAAAAAAAAAAAGATAGATATTGAATTTTATCAAATGCCTTTTAATGTCCATGAAAATAATCATGGTTTTTATCCCTTAGTCTACTGTGTGGTATATTTTATTAATGGACATCTTCACACTGGGCCCTTCCTGTATCACAGGGATAAACTCCACTTGATCATAATATTTTTTATTATGATTTTTTTGAGACAAGGCTTACACTGTCACCCAGGCTGGAGTACGGTGATACAATCACGGCTCACTGCAGCCTCCACCTCCCTGGGCTCAGGTGATTTGCCCACCTTAGCCTCCCAAGTAGCTGGAGTACAGTGGTACAATCATGGCTCACTGCAGCCTCCACCTCCCTGGGCTCAGGTGATTTGCCCACCTTAGCCTCCCAAGTAGCAGGAACTGCAAGTACACACCCCCAAGTACACACTGGTTAATTTTTTGTATTTTTTGTTAGAGATAGGGTCTCAATTTGTTGCCCAGGGTGATCTCAAACTGTTGTCCTCAAGCGATCCTCCCCATTTAGCCTCCAAAGTGCTGGGATTATAGGCGTGAGCCACCTTGTTCAGCTAGGATTATAGTTTTAATAATTCAATTATCCTTTTAATATGTAACTTGACTTTCTGGGAATTTTATAGTTTTCTTTCTCTGCCATCATGTCAGGCTTATGTAGCATTGCAGAATGAATTAGTAAGCTTTGCTTGGGAACAGTTTCTAGGTCATGGGCATTATTTGTCCCTTGAAAATATGAAGTAGCCAGGCACAGTGGCTCATACCTGTAATCTCAGCACTTTGGGAGGCTAAGGTGGTTAGATTACCTGAGATCAGGAGTTTGAGACCAGTCTGGCCAACATGGTTAAACCCTGTCTCTGCTAAAAATACAAAAATTAGCTGGGCATGGTGTTGGGCACCTGTAGTCCCACCTACTTGAGGCTGAAGCAGGAGAATCGCTTGAACCCAGGGAGCGGAGGTTGCAGTGAGCCAAGATCATGCCACTGGACTCCAGCCTGGGCGACAGAGCGAGACTCCATCTCAAAACAAAAAAAATGAAGCTTAAAGCATTTATGAGGCAATGCCTTACTAACTTTTTAGTTGTTAGTTCATTTAGGTTTTCTTTTGAGGATATGTCTTTCTTTGGTCATTTATATTTTTAAGAAAAATATATAATTTGGGGATATTTTGTAAGTTGTCAAGTTGGCACAGAATTGACTCTTAAAATTGTATACTCTTAAAATTTTTCATTCCCTCTGTATCTTTTGTTTTTTTCCCTTTTTCATTTTGTGTCTTTGTATTTTTATATTTGCTCCTGGTTCCTAAACCTTGGTTCATTAGCCCTGCCAAATTTATTTCTTTGTCTCCCACTGACTGGCAACAGGGACTGGTCTTTGGCAGCATGGCCTGTTGCCCAGAAGTACAGGCTCTAGAGCCAAATCCCCTGGGTTCAGATGCCAGCAGCCCTTTGTAGATGTGTAAACTTGAGTTAATTCTTTTATGTAAAATTATGGCTGCCTTGTCTGTAAAACAGGCTAACAATAGGATCTACCTCATCAAATTGTGGGGAAGATTAAATGAGTTGATGTATTTAAAGTGCGTAGAGGCCAGGCATGGAAGCTCACGCCTATAATGTCAGCAGTTTGGGAGGCTGAGGCAGGAGGAGGATCCCCTGAGCCCAGGAGTTCAAGATTAGCCTGGGCAACATAGTGAAACCCCACCTGTACGAAAAAATACAAACTTTAGCTTGACATGGTGGCAAGGTGGGAGGCCAAGGTGGGAGGATCACTTGAGCCTGGGAGATCAAGCTGCAGTGAGCCATGATCACACCACTTCACTCCAACCTCGGCAACAGAGCAAGACCTTGTTTAAAAAACAAAAAAGAAAAAAAGTAATACATATTACTTAAAGAATGTTTTTTAAATGGGGAAGGTATAAAAGGTATTTTTAAATATCCTGGATCTTTTTACCCCAAAATACCAATACCTTGTTAATGAATTTTATTTTAGGTATATGATTGCCAGCACATTTTGGTTTCTGTCACCTTTTGTGTTGGGAGAAAAAAATTCTCTTTCTAAATGACTAAAAAAGAAATAGGCCGGGCACAGTGGCTCACACCTGTAATCTCAGCACTTTGAGAGGCCAAGGCAGGCAGCGTCACCTGAGGTCAGGAATTTGAGACCACCCTGGCAAACATGGTGAAACCCCATCTCTACTAAAAATACAAAAAAATTAGCCAGGTGCAGTGGCACGTACCTATAGTCTTAGCTACTTGAGCGGTTGAGGCTGGATAATCGCTTGAACCCGGGAGCCAGAAGTTGCAATGAGCTGAGATCACTCCACTGTACTTTAGCCTGGGCAACAGAGAGAGAGTTCATCTTTAAAAAAAAAAAAAAAAGAGTGTATTTTAGGGATAAAACTTACTGAAAAGTACGTCGCATATGTATATTTAGAATTCTCATCTTCTCTGAGTTAATTGGAGACTCCTTTGCCTTTCCATTTCATACAGGAAATCTAGGAATCTCTCATATTGTTTATGGGTTGAGAAAACAGTTTTCATAAGTTTATGTTTACCTAATATTATTATTTTCTACAGCTGCACAGTTGGGGATCTTCAAACCAAGATAGATGGCTTGGAAAAGACTAATTCAAAGCTTCAAGAAGAGGTTTGTAAGTTTTATTGAAATTTTTAGACAAAACAGAATTACTCAAGGTTAAGAGAAATGGGGCAGTCGGTCTGTGTAAGCAGAGCTTCTTGCTGGTGGGAAGGGGACTTGTGAGCCACCAGTTGCCCCATGTGGGACAGGAGAATGTCTGTGTTCTGCCCTGTCTGAGGTGCTCCGTAAGACACTGCAGCTGATCACAAGCCAGTTGTGAGTGACTTCAATTTTATCACCTCAAAGTCATCCCATAGAAGGAAATGCTCTTTGGGAAAGCCCAGCTTCTGTTGTGGAAGTGCCGTGTCGTCCTCTTTTTCTGCCTTTCCTATGATGCCCTGTGCCCCCTGCTGCCCAGAAAGCACAGACTCTGTCATAAGGAATAAGTACTAGCCCACCCCTTCTGCTTTGGCCTCAGGAACGTGCAACCAGCCTCCCGACAGTGCAGTCTTTCTCTGTTTCCTCACTAGGAAGAGAGAATGGAAGGACAGGACAAAGGAGGGCCGAGGCCGAGGAAGAGAGCTTGCTGTTAGCTGCCCAGCAGGCTCCTTGGTGGACGCATCTTGTCTCCTGTTAGCAGAAGTGGGGTGCTCAGCCCTTCTGAGGCTTTCCACAGGTAGCCGTCCCTGGCTGCCTAGGCCTCCCACCTGGAAGGATGAGGGCTCTGAGAGGGGCTTGAGAAGGAACACCTCCACAGCATGGAGGCAGGTTACAGCAGAAAGTAGAGCCTCAGAGCACACCTCTATAATGAGAGACCCCATGTAAGGCTCCCTTTATGCTGACTGCTCCTTCCTGAGGTGCCAGCCCTGAAAGGCTTTCAGGAAAGGCACTCAGATTTTTGTGAATAGAAGGAAATTCAAGACAGTATCATAGATGGGGGTGTCATGGGAGAAACTTCATGGAACTTAGAATTGGAGGCTTCACAGTCGCCTTGGTAGGCAGGTCTTTGAGCCTCAGATGTTAGGTAGATCAGTCATTGAGCCTCACTTTTCTCACCTCCAAATTAGGTAATAATACATACTTTACAATACTGTTGTAAAGACTAAGATTAATATCCTTTAAATGTGCTTAGGATAACACTTGGCATGTGAGAGCACTCCAGAGTTGTTTGATTTTTAGAACAAGTAGAGTCACTGTATCTCAGACAAGATGGCGTGCTTTGGTGAACGTCCAGTTTAGCTTTTGAAACTAAACAGAGTTATGTGGGGTTGTTTTGCTTTTTGAGACAGGGTCTCACTGTCATCCAGGCTGGAGTGCAGTGGCACAATCATAGCTTACTGTAACCTCAGACTCCTGGGCTCGAGACCCTCCTGCCTCATCCTCCTTAGTAGCTGGGACTCTAGGCACACACCACCAACACCCAGCTAATTTTTTAACTTTTTGTAGAGATGGGATCTCACTTTCTTGCCCAGGTTGTTCTCAAACTCCTAGGCTAAAGTGATCCACACACCTTGGACTCCCAAAGTGTTAGGATTACAGACATGAGTCACTGCGCCCAGCTTGGGTTATGTTTTCTTTAACAGCAAATGGTTGTAATAGAAAATGTGTTTCTGCCAGGTGTGGTGGCTCATGCCTGTAAATCCCAGCTCTTTGGGAGGCCAAGGTAGAAGGCTTTTGAGACCAGCATGGGCAACATGGCAATACCGTCTCTACAAAAAATTTAAAAATTAGTTGTGGTGGCACACACCTGTACTCGCAGCTACTTAGGAGGCTGAGGTAGGAGAATCACTTGAGCCTAGGAGTTCGAGGCTGCAGTGAGACAGAGTGACACCCTGTCTCAAAAAAAGGAAGGAAATATGCTTAGTGAAAAGCATAGCTCTCTTCAGGATGTGCTCTCTGCATCTCCAGAGAGTGGAATGGGAATTAGCTTATGGTTTTTGCCTGCTTCCCTTTGAGCAACTAACACACCTTTTAAAGCCTTGATGTTTCTTATTTTGGGCACAGCAATTGTGTGTAGAAACCCCAGGCCTGGGTTCTGAGTCTAAGTAGAGAGTAATTATCAGGAGTTTTAGATGCTGTTGACAGAGAAAGTGAGGAGTTAGGTGTTTTTAGGTGCCTCCACTAGTGAATGAGAGCCCAGCCAAATACCAAAAACAAAGACCTTGCTTCTTTCTCCCCAGCTCCACCTTCCTCTCTGCATGCTGTGGAATGAGGCTGGAATGAGAGGGGATGGTTGGTGTGTTTACTCATCTGCCTTGCCTCTTGCGACAGGCTCTCCTTAGGCAGGCTCCTGACAGTGTCCTGCTTCCTTATGCTTTTCCTTCAGCCATGAGAAGTCCTTCCTGGGGAAGAAGAGGTCCTCTCGGGCATATCTTCAATGATTTGTTTTTTATTCTTCCCTGCAAATTCTGTAATTCTTCTTCTAGGGATTTAAATATACTTTTACTGATTATTATGTAGAAAAACTGGAAAGAATGAAGAGTCAGGAAAAAAAGCCCATGATCCCTTTACTAAGTGACAACTATTCTTATCATTTTATTATTTGAAATACATTGTCTCCGTCTTTCCTTTTTTTTTCTTTTTCTTTTTTTTTTTTTTGAGACAGTATCTGGCTTTGTCACCCAGGCTGGAGTGCAGTGGCACAATCTTGGCTCATTGCAACCTCTGCCTCTTGGGCTCAAGCCATCCTCCCACCTCAGCCTCCTGAGTAGCTGGGATTACAGGCATGAGACATCACGCCTTGGCTGATTTTGTATTTTTTGTAGAGACAGAGTTTCGCTGTGTTGCCCAGGCTGGTCTCAAACTCCTGGGCTCAAGCAATCTGACCACCTCAGCCTCCCAAAGTGCTGGGATTACAGGTGTGAGCCACTGCATCCAGCTACTCCGTCTTTTCTTAACCATTTTTAATGTAGCTGATTTTTCTTTTAATACAGGTAAGAACATACCATATAACCTTTTTTCCCTATTATTATATCTTAAGTATGTTCTCAAGTCATTAAAAGCTTTTGTAAACATGTTATCGACTACATAGTTTTGTTTATGCTTCCACTATGATTTAACTATTTCTCTAATAGTGAGCATTCAGGCTGTTTCTAATTTTTCATGTCTATAAATCTTTGTCCACATTAAGCAGTATGCTATCATTTTTGTAAAGAGGGAGAAAGTTTGGAGAGGGCAGAGATGGCTAGGGGCAAGGGTGGAGGAGAGATTGTACTATATACATTTTCATGTCTTTGGAATTTGGAACCATGTATTATTACCTATTGAAAACAAGAAAATAAAATATCAAACCTATGAACAAACATTGTCAACTGTGAAGATACCAAATTAATGTTAGTTTTTAATTTGAACAGTAAGATTAATTTTGATGTTAAGAACTGTTAAAATTTTCCTTAATCAGCTTTCAGCTGCAACAGACCGGATTTGTTCACTTCAAGAAGAACAGCAGCAGTTAAGAGAACAAAATGAATTAATTCGAGAAAGAAGTGAAAGGAGTGTAGAGGTGAGAAATTGACCTTACAGTTGGACAGCAAGTTCCTTACTCAGACACACCTATGGTCAATCTCAAGCTCATAGCTTAATAACGACCCAGTCTTCACAATGCAAAGGTACCTTGCTTGATGTCAGAAAAAAAAGTGCCTCTCGCCGCCATCCCTGCCCACATCGCTCTGAGACTACCTGGATCACTTGGACAGTGACTCCCTGCCTGGCCTATGGGCCTTTGCATGCCAAAGTTCCTGCTCGTTCTTCAGCATCCACTCACATGCCATGTCCTCCGTGATGCCATCCCAGGGGCCATGGGCAGGCCTGGGCCCTCTTCTCGTATTCCCATGGCTCTTTGTGTCCTCCCATGATAGAGTCCATTTGCTGTTTTGTAGAATTGTTGGCTTGCAGCTCTGTCACCCGATAACTTGAGGATAGAGACCATATCTGATTCACTTTTAAATTCATTCAGTGCTAAAAACATGTTCATAAGTACTAGATGATGGGTTGAATGAGAGCTTTTCCCGTGAATGGAGCCTTGTTCTGTTTTAAAGAAAATTAAATTTAAATTGCTTTATGAACATAACTTTTTTTTTTTTTTGAAACGGAGTCTTGCTCTGTCGCCCAGGCTGGAATGCTGTGGCATGATCTCTTGGTCGCTGCACCCTCCACCTCCCAGGTTCAAGTGATTTTCCTGCCTCGGCCTCTTAAGTAGCTAGAATTATAGGTGCATGCCACCACACCCAACTGATTTTTGTATTTTTAGTAGAGACAGAGTTTCGCAATGTTGCTCAGGCTAATCTCAAGCCCCTGGCCTCAAGTGATCCAGGTGCCTGGGCTTCCCAAAGTGCTGGGATTACAGGCGTGAGCCACTGTACCCAGCCTATGAACTTACTTTTCAAATACCTGTTGACTTACTCTCATTCTTTATCTTCAAGTTCCGATATGTAAAATTTCAACCTTTTTCTATCATGCTTAAAAAATAAAAATTACCTTACTTTTTAAAAATTGTGGTATATTTTTAAATACTTTATAATTAGCTTGCTTTCCATAAGCAAACAATTCCTCTTGGTGTCCTTGTTTGATGTAGATAACAAAACAGGATACCAAAGTTGAGCTGGAGACTTACAAGCAAACCCGGCAAGGTCTGGATGAAATGTATAGTGATGTGTGGAAGCAGCTAAAAGAGGAGAAGAAAGTCCGGTTGGTGAGTGTGCAAGACTACTGAGTGTCTTCAGAAAGAGTTTCCCAGTAGCCCTCTAAGTTAATTCTGTCAGCACTTTTCACAGACATGCTTAACCCTGCTGATGCTCACAGAAAGTCAGAAGCTGTTTATTTAAAAAAACAAAACAAAAAAAACAAGCGTATGTTTACAACTCAGTTGTGGATTGTCACTTACGTTTTTTCCTGTTTTATAAATTTTGTTCAGGGATTGCTATGAGACTAGAGTCATGGTTTCTTAGACAATACACTTCTCAGTCATAGCCTCTGGCCTATCTATTTCCACTCAACCTGTGCATCAGTGACAGAAGTTCTTTATAAACACTGTTCTTGTGCCTGTTTTATTTTTTTTGCTTCTTTGCATGGATGCAGGGAAACATGTCCTGGGTCAGGACAGAACCATTTCAAAATTGTTGCACTTTTGTTGCTATAAGCTAGCAAACCATTCCAGAAATTCTAGCATTGCACTATCAGATCCCCTCCAGCACTCAAACAAGACAGATATTCTTTGAGACCATGCATTCTGATCTGTGGGTGTGGACAACATGGTTGCTAGAACCTAGGCTCATCCAGCCACTGACCAGCTTTCTGCTGACTTGATATGGAGCCAGCTTTAACCGTACTGTAAGGAAAAGGGGGAAACACCATCTAATCCTGCTCCAGACAGACTCTTTTCAATCTCCCTCACCTATTCTCACCTTCAGTTTGTTTTGTTTTGTTTTGTTTGTTTTTTTCTTTAAGACAGTCTCACCCTATCACCCAGGCTGTAGTGCAGTGGTGGTGTGATCTCGGCTCACTGCAACCTCTGCCTCCCGGATTCAAGCAATACTCGTGCCTCAGCCTCCTGAGTAGCTGAGATTACAGGCGCACGCCACCACACTGGCTAATTTTTGTATTTTTCGTAGAGACGGGGTTTTGCTTTGTTGGCCAGGCTGCTCTCGAAATCCTGGCCTCAAGTGATCCACCTGCCTGGGCCTCCCAAAGTGTTGAGATTACAGGCATGAGCCACCCTGCCCAGCCTTCAGTTTGTATTTTGTTTTTTGTTGTGTTTTTTTTAGATGAAGTCTTGCTCTGTCACCCAGGCTGGAGTGCAGTGACACAGTCTCGGCCGACTGCAACCTCTGCCTCCTGGGTTCAAGTGATTCTCCTCTCTCAGCCTCCCTTAGTAGCTGGGATTACAGGCACCCACCACCACACCCAGCTAATTTTTTGTATTTTTAGTAGAAAGAGGGTTTGACCATGTTGGGCAGGCCGGTCTCGAACTCCTGACCTCAGGTGACCCACCTGCATTGGCCTCCCAAAGTGCTGGAATTACAGGTGTGAGCCACAGTCCACGGCCAGGCCTTCAGTTTGTATTTTAAGCATTGCCTGAGATTCAACCTCAATTAAATACATTTGTGTGATCTATTTTAATAACATTTTCCTTGTAAATATCCTTTTAAGGAACTGGAAAAAGAACTGGAGTTACAAATTGGAATGAAAACCGAAATGGAAATTGCAATGAAGTTACTGGAAAAGGACACCCACGAGAAGCAGGACACACTGGTTGCCCTCCGCCAGCAGCTGGAAGAAGTCAAAGCGATTAATTTACAGATGTTTCACAAAGCTCAGGTGGGAGTTGGCTTTGTGTCCATAGCACAGCCTGGTTGCTGCTCCTTGCCCGTCTTGTGTCACTCTTATAGAATGAGCGAGTAGACACACAGAGCCCTTTGTATGTGTCAGACCTGTTCCTAGGACTTACTATGTGTTATTGATTTTTATCCTCACAGCAGTCCCTGAGAAATGGGGGGAAATGTAAATGACAAGGCAGAACCAAGTGACTAAATCACATGCCCCTGGTAACATAGCTCATAAGGAAAGGTCTTTTTAACCCAAACCCAAACTTTGTCCTTCCATCTTCACTGTCTCTCCACTGTCTGTTTCCTTCTATTTTAGTGATTCATTGTTTATACCAAGCATGGAGAAGTGAATTAAAGATGTCATTTAGTATTGTCTTTTCAAACTTTGCCATTAAGTTAATCTTACACAGGTAAGTAGTTGCCTCTCCGTGTCATTTCAGGGTGGTTCAGAGGAACTATCACAGACAGAATCAGTCATGCCAGAGTTTGAAAAATGCCATCTAAAAATTAGAAAGCTTTTATTACCCAGAAGCTACCCAGAAGGATACCATTCTGCATCCTTCTCAAAACTTTTGTTTGGGCCGGGCGCAGTGGCTCACACCTGTAATCCCAGCACTTTGGGATGCCAAGGTGGGTGGATCATAAGGTCAAGATATTGAGACCATCCTGGCCATGGTGAAACCCCGTCTCTACTAAAATACAAAAAAAAATTAGCTGGGTGTGGTGGCACACGCCTGTAGTCCCAGCTACTCAGGAGGCTGAAGCAGGGGAATCACTTGAATCCGGGAGACAGAGGTTGCAGTGCACCGAGATTGTGCCACTGCACTCCAGCCTGGCGAAAGAGCAAGACTGCATCTCAAAAAAAAATCAAAAACTTTAATTTAACATTTCTGCTTCCTATTTTCTTGCCAAAACAGTCCCATTTCATTTTCCATGGATCTAGCTTTACTCTTCCTATAACATCTATGTCACTGATAATATGAGACAGCAATAATAAACTTATTTTTTCCTGTCATTTTAAAATTGTTAATCGGCTGGGCACAGTGGCTCATGCCTGTAATCCCAGCACTTTGAGAGGCCAAGGTGGGCGGACTGCCTGAGGTCAGGAGTTCGAGACCAGCCTGACCAACATGGAGAAACCCCATTTCTACTAAAAATACAAAATTAGCCAGGCATGGTGGCGCATGCCTGTAATCCCAGCTACTCGGGAGGCTGAGGCAGAAAATTGCTTGAACCCAGGAGGCAGAGGTTGCGGTGAGCCAAGATAATACCATTGCACTCCAGCGTAGGCAACAAGAGAAAAACTCTGTCTCAAAAAAATATGTATTAATCAAGATTATAATAGCAATAGTAAAAACTGAAGTAAAACAAAAGAAGAAGAATACGCATCTTTTCCCCAGTGATAAAAAAATTTAAAAAAAATTTAAGGGAAGAAAGAAAATAGTTTCACCTTCCTGACAAATCATCTATTTTAATTTTTTTATGTTTTCTTCTGGTATTAATTAGTAAATAGGCATAATATAAATGTATGTTTGTTAGGGAAAACTAAACTGCTGTAAGAACTTAGCAGACCCTAAAATCTCTATATGTTGACCAAATTTCCATGCTTGAAGGCAATGAAAAAAAAATACACACGCACACATTCCCATGTATGTGGGAATTTGTATTTCTGTTATGTAATGGTTGCAGGATGGGCATATCAGACTAGCACTTTTGTTCCCCGCAGTCATTCGGGGCCCCAACTGTCTGGGCCACTCTAGTTGTCACCATTCTTGCAATTGGAAGGTAGGGAGAAACAAAAGTCCAGAGCCAGGACTTCTCAGGCAGTGAGACAGAAGTTGCACACATTGCTTCCAGTCAGTTCCATGGGAAGGGGTTGGTCACCAGTGCCACGCTTGTCTCCTAGGGGGACCTGGAAGCTCCTTTTTTCCTGAGCTACAAGCCAGGGGAAGGGAGGAGAGATGTTGGTAGACAGATCATTGTCTCTACCACAGTCGGCCCACGGAAGCTGCCGTGACATCCCAGCTGGACCCTGCATCCTCCTCGAATCTGCAGTCCCTGGCTGATGCGTAGCCCTCTCCAGCAGCCCACTGGACCTGTGGCCCAGAAGGCTGGCGTCTTTCTCACGTTAGCCTGTCACCCACAGCATGAAACGGTGGAGCAGAAACAAGACATACATAGTGGAAGTACCCGTGTGGAAAAGGGAGACACAGCAGTTGCCAGCCCCTGGGGCAGGAACCATGAAGGCTGCTGCACCTAATGGTGGGCTCTGTTTTTTAGCATGCTTGGTCACCCTGGTTCTGCTTTGGAAGAATTTTTTGATCAGCTGAGCCCACGTCCTCCAAGAGGTCCACCATCATCTATGGCCACATCTGAAGAGGGCTCAGAGCATACTCTCCTCGGAGACTGTGCAGCTTTTACGACCAGCTTCTTCAACCAGCTTCTTGCTGGGATCTCCTGGCCAGCCTGGCTGTTGTAGTAGGGATCAGTCACAGGTGTTTTTCAGGCCAGACTTGATGCCTTTGAGAAGGCAGTTGCCTCAGTCGCAGCCTCTGCTCAGTTTACTTCCCCTTGGTCTGTGTGTCAGTAACCAGAGTTCCTCCCTGAACTCTGCTGTTCTTGCTCCTGCCTTATTGCTTTGCTTCTTTGCTGTGTGTGTGTGTCTTTCCTTCTCCCTCTCCCTCTGTCATATTAATGAGCGGTCATCTGAAACAACAGATTTAGGTGCGAGAGAAGCACCTTTGATATGCTCTTCACTGCACCGCTGTTCTATAGCACCGTCATTGCTGTTCTTAGTCTACCTATTTTAGGGTCCAGAAGCAGTTAATGTTTCTGATTCTGTGAGGTTCGTACCGTTGGCCTCTTTATTCCTGTTCATCTCTTCGTGCCAGCCAGCTGACTTCCACCTGTGCATGGCCCTTCCTCACAACACCTTGTTCAGACAGCAGGACAGCCAACATGCACTGTCCCGGCTCCTGCAGCTCTTTCCAGGCATTGCTGGCACTGCTGGCCTGTGCCGTTTGCCAAGCTTAGGCAAGTGACAGTTGTACCCAATACTTTGCCATAGCTAACAGGGATCACCAGCTTTACAGCTGCCAGTGTCTACTTTGACAGCACCCACCCCTGCCTCCCAATTCAGTGCCACATATGGTCAGTTTTCTTTTTTTTTTTTTTTTTTTTTTTTTGAGACAGGGTCTGCCTTTGTCACCCAGGCTGGAGTGCAGTGGTGAGATCTCAACTCACTGCAACTTCCACTTCCCAGGTTCAACCAATTCTCCTACCTCAGCCTCCCATGTAGTTGGGATTATAGGTTCGTGCCACCATGCCAGCTAACTTTTGTATTTTTGGTGGAGACAGGTTTTCACCATGTTTCCCGGGCTGGTCTTGAACTCCAGAGCTCAAGCAGTCTGGCCCACTTCAGCCTCCCAAAGTATTGTGATGACAAGTGTGAGCCACCGCACCTGGCCCAATATGGTTGGTTTTCATTTGAGAAGCGCCACACACCAAGAGACCCTCTGGTACTGCTAGGATTGTATCCTCTTGTTTTCACTTCAAACCCTTTCCCCCCTTTGGGCTTCCAATGTAGTTGGTTGAGTCAGTCATATTCCTTTTTTTTTTTTTTTTTTTGAGAGGGAGTTTCACTCTTGTTTCCCAGGCTGGAGTGCAGTGGCATGATCTCAGCTCACTGCAACCTTCAGCCTCCACCTTCCTGGTTCAAACGTTTCTCCTTGCTCAGCCTCCCAAGTAGCTGGGATTACAGGCATGCACCACCATGCCCAGCTAATTTTTGAATTTTAGTAGAGATGGGATTTCACCATGTTGGTCAGGCTGGTCTTGAACTCCTGACCTCAAGTGATCCACCTGCCTCAGCCTCCCAAAGTGCTGGTATTATAGGCGCCACCGCGCCTGGCCTATCTTAATATTCTTTATTATTGTTGTTTCATACTTAATTGATTTCTACTATGGCATAACAAGAAATATGTATTTGGTTTCTGCCCCTGGTTTCTAGTATGCAGCTTCTTAAACCCTTAGATACTCCAGAGTGATAAGAGTCTTTTGTATGCTAACAACAGGTATAGGTGCGGGCTTCTAGGTAGCTTTAGGATGGTCATTGGTCACTCAAAAGACAAAGCATGATTATAGAGTTAGAACTTTTCAGTCCCACTCCTGGAGGGAGGGGAGAAGGACTGGAGATTGAGCTAATCACCGGTGATCAATGATTTAATCAGTCATGGCTACATAATGGATCTCCTTAAAAACCCTAAACAACAAGGTTCAGAGAGCTTCTGGGCTAATGATCCCCTCAAGGTGCTGGGAGGGTGGCATATCCAAAGAGATGTGGAAGCTCTGCACCCCTTCCCCCATCCTGTGTCCTGTGTGTCTCTTCCATTTGGCTGTTCCTTTATAATAAACCAGTAATAGTAAAGTGCCTTCCTGAGTTCAGGCAGCCATTCTAGCAAAGCTGAGGAGGGGGTCATGGGAACCCCCAGGGTATAGCCACTTGGTCAGAAATGCAGTAGAAATCTGGGACTTGGAACTGGTGTTTCAAGTGGGACAGTCTTTTGGGACTGAGCCTTTAACCTGTGGAGTGTGCACTGACTCTGAGTAATTATAGTAGTATCAGAATTGAATTATCAGACATCTAATTAGTGTCAGAATTGGTCATTGGTGTGGAAAACCCACACAGTTGGTGTCAGTAATGTGACTGGAAGAGCTCACCCTCACCTTTATGTTCTACTTGTTTTATTTGAGTTTGCTCTGTAGCTCATTTTCAACTTCTGAAATGCACAGTAAGTGCATTGGTTTTGTCTCTGTTTCATTAAAAAATTTATTTAAAGTTAAAAATTACCCACAAGATCTACTTTAGCTGTGTCTCTCAAATTGTGACTGAAGTATTTCATAATCACAGAAGCACATTTTTCCCATTTTAGTATCTCTGAAATTGAGATGCATCTTTTAGTCAAGATGGCGTATCCTGTTTCAGTCAGCACTGTTTTCCTTTCTCAGTTGTGTATGAAATTATGGTGTTTCCTAGACTCAGTGGCATCTTCAATGCAGTGAAATATCATATGGTGCTTGCATTCTTTTAGCTCTAAGTATTTCATAATTTCCCCCCCCTTTTTTTTTTTTAGCTCAATCCTTTCTAGTAATATGCCATTTAGTTTTCAGATGAGAGGTGTTTCTAGCTATCCTTTTGTTATAAATGTCTGATTTTGGCCGGGTGTGGTGGCTCATGCTTGTAATCCCAGCACTTTGGGAGACCAATGCAGGTGGATCATGAGGTCAGGAGATCAGGACCATCCTGGCTAACACAGTAAAACCCCATCTCTACTAAAAAAAAAAAAAAAAAAGAAAACAAAAAATAGCCTGGGCATGGTGGCAGGCGCCTGTAGTCCTAGCTACTTGGGAGGCAGAGGCAAGAGAATCGCTTGAACCTGGGAGATGGAGGTTCCAGTGAGTCAAGATCATTCCACTGCACTCCAGCCTGGACTACAGAGTGAGACTCCATCTCAAAAAAAAAAAAAAAAGGTCTAATTTTATTACATTAAGGTCAGAGAATACAGTCTGTATGTCATTTTTCAGGAATTTATTAGGGCTTCTGTCTTCAGGCTTTTTTTTTTTTTTTTTTTTTTTTTGAGACAGAGTCTCCCTCTATCCGCCTATCCGCACTCACTTCAGCCTCTGTCTCCTGGGCTCAATCGATTCTCCTGCCTCAGCCTCCTAAGTAGCTGGGATTACCCAGCTAGTTTTTATAGTTTTAGTAGAGACGGGGTTTCATCATGTTGGTCAGGCGGGTCTCGAACTCCTGACCTCAGGTAATGCACTCACCTTTGCCTCCCAAAGTGCTGGGATTATAGGTGTGAGCCACCGCTCCCCCCGCGCCCCGCCCCCCCCACCCCCGGCCTATCTTCACGCTTTTTAAAGGTGTCAAAGGTGTCTCTTGTAAACACTCAGGAACACACAGTGCCCCCTCCTGGCCACTCTGTATCTGTCAAGGCTAAATCACACAGTTGTAGGTGTGAACCCAGTTCCACTCCTCATTTGCTCTTAACCTTCATCCAGTATCTTTCTTCTGAGCTTCCATTTCTCAGTGGGAAAAGTGGGGTGAGAGCATCTTCCTTGAGAACCCTTCAGGGCTCAGATGAGCTAGTGGATGTGCCTGGCACGTGGGGACAGCTGGGGAACACTGAGTCTGACCTGACTGGAATACGCTGTCAAAAAGGAGCAGAGACTCCAGGACCTTCCTCTCTTGCCTTCCCTTCTGTTGACAAAGCTGGGAGCCTTGACTCAGTTTGTCTTCCAGGGCTCTGGAGAAGAGCAGCAATTAGCAGAATACTCTTGAAAGTGTCACGAAGGTACAAGGTTAAAAGCCCCATTTGTAATCCAGAGCATGCGTGAGGATGCAGGACAGGCAGAGTATGAAGCCCTCCTTTGCTTTTGCTTTTGTAGAATGCAGAGAGCAGTCTGCAGCAGAAGAATGAAGCCATCACTTCCTTTGAAGGAAAAACCAACCAAGTGATGTCCAACATGAAACAAATGGAAGAGAGGTAATTACCTCCCACTGGCAGATATTCTCTGGAAGGTGCTGAGCATTCCCTGGGCCTGGAGACTTATTCAGAGTCCCTCTCAAAAGTGCAGGCGTAATGGGATGACTGTCCTTCGGGCCATAGTCTTGCCCAACAAGAGGACTAGGTTCAGCAGCCTTGCCTAGCTTTTTTTTTTTTTTTTTTTGAGACAGAGTCTCACTCTGTTGCCCAGGCTGGAGTGCAGAGGCACGATCTTGGCTCACTGCCACCTCCACCTCCCGGGTTCAAGCCGTTCTCTTGCTTCAGACTCCCAAGTATCTGGAATTACAGGCCGGAGTCACCGCTCCCAGCCTTGCCTGGCTTTTGATCAACCTTTTGGCCACTGCATCAGATTCTCCTGTTGGTGCATTAGAACTATACTATGAACTCCTTGACACTATCACATTTAAATACCAGGTCAGCAATGGATCAGTATAAAGTTTAAAAATGGACCCAGACAAATAAGACCAACTTGTTTTTACAAAGTTGCCGAGGCAGTTCAGTGGAGAAAGGATAGTCTTGTCAATAAATGATGTTAATAAATGATGTTGGGTGCTGGGCACAGTGGCTCATGCCTATAACTCCAACTTTGGGAGGCTGAGGTGGGAGGATCACTGGAGGGCAGGAGTCCAGGACCAGCCCGGGCAGCAGAGAGAGATGCTGTCTTAAAAAAAAAAAATTACGTTGGAGCAATTAGCTATTCCATATGCCAGAAAATGAACCTTGGCCAGGTGCAGTGGCTCACACCTGTAATCCCAGCACTTTGGGAAGCCGAGGCAGGTGGATCACAAGGTCAGGAGTTCAAAACCAGCCTGGCCAACATAGTGAAACCTCATCTCTACTAAAAATACAAAAAAAATTAGCCAGGTGTGATAGCACACGCCTGTAGTCCCAGGTATTCGGGAGGCGGAGGCAGAAGAATTGCTTGAATCTGGGAGGCGGAGATTACAGTGAGTCAAGATGGTGCCATTGCACTCCATCCTGGGCAACAGAGCAAGACTCTGTCTCAAAAAAAAGAAAAAGAGAAAGGAGCGACACAATCCCACCACACACCTGTTAGAACAGCTACGGTTTCTTTAATGACAATACCAAGTGCCAATGAGGACACAGAACAGATGGATCTCTCATACATTATTGGTGGGAATGCAAAATGGCGCAACCACTTAGGAATACAGTTTCTCAAAAAGCTGAACATCCTCTTACCATATGATCCAAATAGAAATGAAACTTACATCTACACAAAAACCAGTACACAGTTTATAGCAGCTCTGTTCACTACCTTCAAATACTAGAAGCAGTTACAATGTTCTGCTGTAGGCGAGTGGCTAAACAAACTGGCACATCTGTGCAGGGAAATACAGCTCAGCCGTAAAAAGGAATGAAAGGGAAAAAACGAAACGAATGAACCATTAATATACACGGAAACTTGGATTGATCTCAAAGACATTATTCTGAGAAAAAGCCAGTCTCAAGGTTATATAAAGTATAATTACATTTATATTGCATTCTCAAAAAGCCAAAGCCTTATTGTTGCAGAACAGATGAGTGGTTGCCAGGGGCTGAGGTGGGAGACTGTGTGACTCCAGAGGGTCAATACTTAGGAGTTTTGGGAGTGGTGGAACTGTCCTGTATCCTGATTGTAGTGGAGCTGAATCTCCACGTGTTAAAACTCACAAGAGTTAATTTTACTGGCTGGGCGCGGTGGCTCACGCCTGTAATCCAAGCACTTTGGAGGCCAAGGCAGGCGGATCACCTGAGGTTGGGAGTTCAAGACCAGCCTGACCAACATGGTGAAACCCCATCTTAAAAAAAAAAAAAGAGTTAATTTTACTGTGTGTTAATTTTTAAAAGAAGTTCAGACAGCAAAAGTTTGCAAAAGTCATCCTTTCCTTACAAGATTTACATCATTTGTGCTCTTCTTGCTTTTGTTGCATCCAGGTTGCAGCACTCGGAGCGGGCGAGGCAGGGGGCCGAGGAGCGGAGCCACAAGCTGCAGCAGGAGCTCGGCGGGAGGATCGGTGCCCTGCAGCTGCAGCTCTCCCAGCTGCATGAGCAATGGTAGGGGCCTTGCAGCGAGCCTAGGCTGGGGCATGGCTTAGGAGGGACTGGGAAGAATTGGGGGCAGGTAGTGTCCTGCTTCAGCATTCACCCCTGCAGGTTTAGTATATTCCTAGGGAGCTTCTCGTCACAGGGCTCCTCACGTGGTCCAGCTAGCCTCCAGGAGGTCTGGCCACTCTCAAACCATGGTCCCAGGTTGTAGCCTTTATCATCCTTGACCAGCCCTTTCCAAAAAAACAACTTTGTCGGTGTTGAGCAGAAAGCCACCTTTCACCTAGCCTTTGCTGATGCAGGCTTCGTATAATTTTATGCACAGTTTGTCTATAGATTTTTTAACAGTCTCACTCTGTCATCCAGGCTGGAGTGCAGTGGTGCAGTCTCTGCGCCTGCAACCTCTCCCTCCCAGGCTAAAATAATTCTTGTGCCTCAGCCTTGTGAGTAGCTAGGCCTACAGGTGCAAACCAAAACACCTGGCTAGTTTTTGTATTTTTAGTAGAGACAGGCTTTTGCCATGTTGGCCAGGCTGGTCTCAATCTTCTGGCCTCAAGTGATCTACCCATCTTGGCCTCCCAAACTGCTAGGATTACAGGCATGAGCCATCATGCCTGGCCTGCAGATTTTTTGAGATGGTATAAATGCCAAGCTAAAAGCCTGATGTTGAGAGAAGAGATAGAGTCAACTTTATTCCCACAAAGAGAGAGAAGACTCCAGGGGGTCCAGCAGTGCCCCCAGGGCCACTCAGCTTGTACAAGGGAGGAGTCAGGTTCAGGCTGAGGCTCACTCCTGGCCTCCCTCCAGGATCCTCCGTTGTCAGCCTGGCCACAGGATATAGAAAGCAGAATGAGGCTGGGTGCAGTGGCTCACACCTGTAATTCTAACACTTTGGGAGGCCAAGGTGGGAGGATCACAAGGTGGGCGGATCACGAGGTCAGGAGTTCGACACCAGCCTGGCCAACATGGTAAAACCTTGTCTCTACTGAAAATACAAAAAATTAGCCAGGCGTGGTGGCGGGTGCTTGTAATCCGAGATACTCGGGAGGCTGAGGCAGGAGAATTGCTTGAACCCAGGAGGGTTCAAGGACCTCTGCAAGGAGGGTTCAAGGACACAATGTCCTTGCTCGCCTGTGTGAAGAGGTTGCAGTGAGCCGAGATCACGCCACTACACTCCAGCCTGGGCAACAGAGCAAGACTCCATCTCAAAAAAATAAACAAAAACGAAGAACGCAAAATGAATTGGCCAGAATGGAGTGGCTCGTGCCTGTAATCCCCGTACCTTGGGTAGCCAGAGCGGGAGGATCAGTTGAGCCCAGGAGGTTGAGGCTGCAGTGAGCTGAGGTTGCACCACTGCTCTCCAGCTGGGGTGACAGAGCTAGACCGTGTCTCAAAAAAAAGAAAAGAACGAATTTTGAACTTCCTTTCTGCGGATCACCGTATCAGGGGAGTATTCCACCTATGTGGTCCTAAGTGTTCTAGAGCTCTCTTTCTTCTCTCCTGCGTAAGTGTTCAGTGTGTCCCTGCAGGCTTTCTCTCCCTGGTTTCTGCTCTTTTTTGTGGAAGGGTAGGTGACCCTGGGGGAGAGGGAAACCTTGCCAAAGGGTTTAGATGCTCAAGTGCCAATTCAGAGTTCTCCATTTCCGGGGCAGTGAATTGGATTGTGGATCTTCCATGAAAATCTCCCATGGGGACTAACTCAAGTTCATTTTGGGAAAACAGCTCAAGCCTCGAGAAAGAATTGAAATCAGAAAAAGAGCAAAGACAAGCTCTTCAGCACGAATTACAGCACGAGAAAGACACTTCCTCTCTACTCAGAACAGAGCTACAACAAGTGGAAGGATTGAAAAAGGTGAGGTGGGCCAGCCTGGGAGAGGAGAGCCTCTGGCAGCCCCAGAAGCCCCTACTGTGCTCCTGGCAAGCTCCTCTCCCTGCCCCCTTTATGTGGGAGCCAGGCAGCTCCAGGGTGTGGGGAGGCTGTTCCCTGCCTAGGGAGCTCCTATTTTAGGAGCTTAAGGCAAAGACAAAGCACAAGCCACTAAGCCTGCTAGCCAGCTCAGATAGAGGTGAGTGCCATGATAGAATAAAGCAGAACAGTGTCCTCACTCGCCTGTGTGCAGGGGTCTGGGGAGGGAGTGATTGGTAAGCAGAGGCTCCAGTGAATGATGCCCTACAAAGCACCTCTTGGACAGAGACTGCAGGAGCAGACAGGAGTGTGAGGAGCAAAGGGGAGGCCTCAGACGGCAGGCAGGAGGTAGCCCTTCACAGGCCCTGTGAGCAGGGGGAGGAACATGAGTTTTATTCTGAGCACGATGGGAAGCTGGTGGAGGGACAGGATCCATTTCATTCGCGGACAGTCATTGGCTACTGTGTGGAGAGTGGGTGGCAGGCTTGCAGGAGAGGAAGCTGGGAGGAACCAGTAAATATCTTCGACCACATGCCAGTCCTCACCTCAGCCACTCTGCCCAGGGTCAGGTCATCCCTGGGAAGCAGACTGACCCCGCCCTCCACTTCCCCAACATCACCTCAGTCCCCTGGAACACCCTCTCACTTGGAGGCATGGCCTGGATGCTGTGGACTTCAGAGGGCGAGAGAAGTAGGGTCCAGCAGGCCTTCACTGTCTGGCTGCGGAGCTGGACCTCCCAGGAAACTCTGAGGCAGTGTGAAACATTTGCCCTAATGTAAAATCATTGGCTGTCTTCCCAGAGGGGAGAAGGCTCTGTGATCCCGGACAGAGCTGACTGCAGCCCGGGGTGCTACTGGGGGCTCCTCCCTTGTGGTGATGAGGTGCCCTCTTCTCAGGCCCCTGCGCTGCTGAGTGCTGCAGCGCAACTGAGCCCAAATGGCTTCTCTCGGCACCTTCCCAGGAGGGGCCTTCAGGGCTAGGGTGACTTCTGGACCTGGATTTTGTTGCATTGAACATGGTAATGGACACCACTGCACAAGTCGGGTGAGTCAGGAAAGGCCCTTTTGATTTCTAGTGGAAAGCGCCTGGAGTCGCTGGGGAAGGGAGAGCTTCCTCAAGAGCCAGGTCAGGTTTGGAGAGTGAAAGGGAGGAAGGGGAGGGCAGAAGAGGACTTCTAGAAAGTTCTGCCTCATCCCAGGGCATACCTCCTTTATTCTGCTTCAGAATGCTTTGGTCAAAAGATTCGAATTACACAATTACAGCCTGCCCCAACAATAGGAACAAAACAATGTCCAGTATCCCCAGTGAAGTCCCAGCGTGCCTCACGAGCGTGTGCACAGAAGCAGAAGCTGCGGCACAGGGTGTGCAGGGAGCCGCCCACTGCTCAGGCCTAAGCTCCACTGTTGCTCTCCATGGTCCCAGAAACCCCAGTTACTTTCTGGGTCTCCATGCTGGCCTTACCAGCCCAGCTCAAGGTGTCCTGACCCCAGGTGTCAGTGCCACTGTCCCTGGGGAGCTCCCTCCCTGCAGGGCTCCTCATGTGGTCCAGCCAGCCTCCAGGTTTTCTAGCCTTGAAATGAGGTCCCAGATCACCCTATTCATCACCCTTGACCAGTGCATTCCAAAAAAGCAGCTTTTTGAGAGTTGAACAGAAAACCACCATTCAAACTATTCTTTGCTGATGCAAGCTTCATGTAATTTTGTGTAGGATTTTTCTATAGATTTTTTGAGATAGCGATCTGTTTTGTAGAAAGTTTATCTTTTGAAAAGAAGCTCAAATAGGCAAAGCCTCATTTGTCCTGTGAGGGTAACTTTTTTTTTTTTTTTTTTTTTTTTGATGGAGTGTTGCTATGTCACCCAGGCTAGAGTGTAGTGGCACAATCTCAGCTCACTGCAACCTTCACCTCCCCAATTCAAGCAATTCTTGTGCCGCAGCCTCCCAAATAGCTGGGATTACAGGCGTGTGCCACCATTCTCTGCTAATTTTTCTATTTTTAGTAGAGGAGGGGTTTCACCATGTTGGCCAGGCTGGTCTTGAACTCCTGACCTCAAGTGATCCACCTGCCTCAGCCTCCCAAAGTGCTGGGGTGATAGGCCTGAGCCACCGCACTCAGCTACTCAGGAGGCTGAGGCAGGAGAATTGCTTGAACCCAGGAGGTGGAGATTGCAGTGAGCCGAGATCACACCACTGCACTACAGCTTGGGTGACAATTCGAGACTCTGTCAAAAAAAAAAACCTTGTAATCCTCTGTCCAGCAGCATCTGGTTGGTTTGTTCATTTTAGGAGTTGCGGGAGCTTCAGGACGAGAAGGCAGAGCTGCAGAAGATCTGCGAGGAGCAGGAACAAGCCCTCCAGGAAATGGGCCTGCACCTCAGCCAGTAAGAACCCCACTCTGCTCGTCTGCCACTGCAGGCACACCAGGCTACCCACCACATCCCTCAGGCCCCAAACCTACCTCCTTTTGGCAAAAGGTGGGTGGGCTGTTTAGGAGCCCTATCTGCTGTTCGCCGATGAGCTTTCAGCAAGCTAAGCCTCAGAGGGACCCAGCACTGATTTCTGCTAACCACATGGGGATGTTAGTCAGCTCTTAGTTAATTCATTGAGCACATTCATTCCTAGTGACCAGGACACTCCTGTTCCTTAGCTTCATATCCAGGGCCTTAGGGAACAGATAGGCAATGAGAGGGTTGCTTGGTCGGCCTACAGTCAGGCCAGAGGGAGCATGGCTTGTTTGAGAACGGAAGCCTGGCATGGTGGCAGTGCAGTCGCCGGCCTTGCACAGCACAGCCCAGCCCCCTCCCTTTCTGGGAACTGGCCATTGCATCCGCCAGAGTCTCTCTGTCTGCTGCTGGTGCTGGTAGTGCTGCTCCCCTCTGACTTGACAGCTCTCCTTCCTGATGTCCCAGTCTGGACACATTGCTGTGGATACCTGGGCCTTGGGGTAGATCACACTGCAGATGGTAGAACTTGTCCATTTGTGTGATGATTGCATTTTCAACAGAATGGGTGGCTTTTTCTCCTCGAGTCAGGACTCATGGTTGCAAGTAACAGAGATCCAATTCAAAGTGGCTTAAGCAAAAGAAGCCATCAGGAATCGGTCCCTGTCTCCTACCTCTGCTGTCCTGTCTACCTCACAGGTGGGTCTGGATCGTGCAGGGTCAAAACAGCACCCAGCAGGGCCGTCTATCAGAGGAACAAAGTATCTCTTTCTGCATAGCTCCCAAGATGACCCGAGGTTGACTCTCTGCTCCCCTGAGTACCTGTGTCTGACATAAGCACCGTGACCAAGGAGATGGCCTCATGACCTCAGCACAGCCTGGGCTCAGGTCCAGCACTGCATACATGTGACCAGAAAAGGTCCACACATGGAGATCAAAATGAGAATCAACTTGAAACACACTAGTGTATAGACATGTGCAGCCTTAGAATTTTTCTCACAGTTTAGAAATTCGGAAAGTCTAGTACTATTAAGAAAATGGGCTGGGCACAGTGGCTCACACCTGTAATTCCAGCACTTTGGGAGGCTGAGGTGGGCGGATCACAAGGTCAGGGGTTCTGAGACCAGCTGGCCAGAATAGTGAAAACCTCATCTCTACTAAAAATACAAAAATTAGCTGGGTGTGGTGGCACGCACCTGTAATCCCAGCTACTCGGGAGGCTGAGGCAGAGAATTGCTTGAACCCAGGAGGCAGAGGTTACAGTGAGCTGAGATCAAGCCACTGCACTCCAGCCTGGGCAACACAGCGAGACTCTGTCTCAAAAAAAAAAAAAAAGAAAGAAAGAAAGAAAGAAAATAGGCCAGGCACGGTGGCTCACGCCTATAATCCCAGCGCTTTGGGAGCCTGAGGCAGACAGATCACCTGAGGTCAGGAGTTCAAGACCAGCGGGGCCAACATGGTGAAACCCTGTCTTTACTAAAATTACAAAAATTAGCCAGGTGTGGTGACTGGTGCCTGTAATCCCAGCTACTCAGGAGGCTGAGACGTGAGTAGGGCTTGAGCCTGGAAGGCAGAAGTTGCAGTGAGTCAAGATTGTGCCACTGCACTCCAGCCTGGGTGACAAAAGCGAGATTACTTCTCAGGAAAAAAAAAAAAAAAAAAGCTGGGCAAGGAATCTGATATCTCTGGTGGGAATGTGGTCTGCCCACTCCCAGATACAGGTGTTGCCCACTCGCCATCTCTCTTACACCCCCTACCTTTCTAGACCAGCTCATGGCCGCTACCCCCTCCCCTCCCACCTTCTACCCTGCCTGCTGCCCACTCGACTGAGTGCCCTGTGCTGCTCTCTTCTGGCCTGTCAACTTGCCATGCTCTGGCCCCTGCCCTCCCCAACCCCCAGGGAACTCCTTGAGCAGAGCAAGGCCCGGTGTCTATCCCAATCCTCAGAGCGTAGGCCAGCTCTGAGCGCATCCCAAGAGCACTCACCAGAAGCAGACATGGAACACAGGCTGGCGTGGAGCTGGCTTCTGGGGGTTGCAGCCAGTGTTTTCCTCTTTACATTAGATGGACAGCAAGGCAGTGTCAACAGGTCCACTCCTAGTGGACCACAGACCTCGAAACTGGATGGTCTCTAATCTTTAAAATGTATCATTGCCCTTTGTGGCTGCCTGGTGCTACGAGCTCACCTAGCTTCCAAATCCCAGTGTGAGCTGCCTGACCACTGTTCCCTCACAGCGAGTGCTGTGGGTGTCACATCGTCAGGTGTATGCAAACCCAGAAAGGACTGCCTGAGGAGTTGCTTTTGTGCTCTCTCCCCTTTTCCCTTCTTCCTCTTCCAAGCCTATATCAGTTGACAGAGATGGAAAAGCCTCTTTGCAGACCCCTACATTAGCTACACAAAAATTTTCCAGTTTCATTATCTTGGGAACATCTGGATTCTTCCTAAATTGTGTTTCCCAGAGTTCTTGTATGTTCAGTTTGCCATCTTGACATAGCTTCCCGAGGTCTGTCCATCTGGGCAGCCTCTTCTGATCCTGTCAGTCTGCTGGCCTATTTCCTGTTTCTGCAGCCAGACCAGGAAGGGAAGGAGCTGCCTCTCAATCATTAGTACAAGCCACAGGGTTTTTCCTAAATGCGTTAATGCCATTTCCTAATCCCTCCCTTAGAAGTCTAGCCTGTGTTTCCCAGAGAACTGGCATTTTGTCACTTAGATTAGTCTAATCTGATAATAGTTCAGACTAATCTCAGTTTTGTTTTTTTGTTTTTTGAGACAGAGTCTTGCTCTGTTGCCCAGGCTGGAGTGCAGTGGCACAATCTTGGCTCAGTGCAACCTCTGCCTCCTAGGTTCAAGTGATCTGCCTGCCTCAGCCCCTCTATTAGCTAGGATTACAGGCATGTGCCACACTGCCTGGCTTGTTTTTTTATTTTTAGTAGAGACAGGATTTCACCATGTTGGCCAGGCTGGTCTCAAACTCCTGACCTCAGGTGATCCACCCTCCTCAGCCTCCCAAAGTGCTGGGATTACAGGTGTGAGCCACTGCACCCGGCCAATCTCAGTTTTTAAGAAAGACTCAGGCCAGGCTGGGCGCATTGGCTCACACCTGTAATCCCAGCACTTTGGGAGGCCGAGGCCAGTGGATTTACTAAAAATACAAAAACCCCATCTCTACTAAAAATACAAAAATGTGGCAGGTGGCTGTAATCCCAGCAACTCGGGAGGCTGAGGCAGAGAATTGCTTGAACCCAGGAAATGGAGGTTCCAGTGAGCCGAAATCCTGCATTCTAGCCTGGGCGAAAGAGACTCCTTTGCAAAAACAAAAACAAAAAAAAGTAAAAAAAAAGGGCCGGGCACGGTGCCTCACCCCTGTAATCCCAGCACTTTGGGAGGCTGAGGCAGGCGGATCATGAGGTCAAGAGTTGAAGACCAGCCTGACCAACATGATGAAATCCCTTCTCTACTGAGAATCCAAAACTTAGCTGGGCGTGGTGGCGCATGCCAGTAGTCCCAGCTACTCAGGAGGCTGAGGCAGGAGAATCGCTTGAACCCATGAGGTAGAGGTTGCAGTGAGCCGAAATTGCGCCACTGCATCCCAGCCTGGGTGACAGAGCAAGATTCTCTCTCGGAAAAAAAAAAAAAGTACAAGAAAATTACCTGGGATGACAGGTGGTGGGCGCTTGTCATCCCAGCTTCTTGGGAAGCTGAGGCAGGATAATCGCTTGAATCCAGGAAGCGGAGGTTGCAGTGAGCTGAGATCAGGCCACTGCACTCCAGCCTGGGCGACTCAGCAAGCTGGGCATGATGGCTCGCACCTTTAGTCCCAGCTACTTGGAAGGCGGAAGTGGGAGGATCGCTTGAGCCCAGGAGGCCAGGGCTGCAGTGACCCGTGATTGCACCACTGCATTCCAGCTTGGGCAATAGAGTGAGACCCTGTCTCAAAAAAAAAAAAAAAAAGAATTAGACTGTTTCCCCAAATTGCGCAAACTGCTCATTTTATTTGCCTTAGTTCTGCCAATTTAGACCATGTTCAGTCCTCTTACAGAAACAAAGGAATTGTTGTTCTGATGCTAACAAGAATGGAGCAAGAACAAATGCTGTGCCCTCTGAGCCTGCCCCTTCCAGACAGCAGGCAGCAGAATGTAGGCCAGGGAGAAGCCTGCAGACTGAGGTTCCTGCTGCGGAGAGCAGTAGAGACTAGTGCAGAACAGGGCCAGGCCTTGGACTTCAGGCCTTAGGCAAACCTCTCGCCTCAGCCTCCCTCAAAATCTATTCAACCCCTGCAGGCTAAGCAGTGTGTTCTTGTGCCAGTTGCAGCCCCCAGGCTCGGCCTTGGCCCTCAGCAGACATGGGGGCCAGTGTGATGAGGCGACTCTGGGATTGTACAAAGGCGGAAGGCATTTTAGAACATCTCGTATTCTGGGTCTCCTCGCAAGTCCGTTATCCTCATGGAGCTAGTCATGAGCACCGGCTGTGTTAGGGATTCAGGGCCTCGCTCTCTCTGCTGATACGGCCTTTTTTCCCTTAGGTCCAAGCTGAAGATGGAAGACATAAAAGAAGTGAACCAGGCACTGAAGGTACTGGCTTGCTAAGAACCACCTCACTGTCAGCTTGCGCTGATTGCCTATGTGCTTGTACAGTTAAGCATCCCAACAGTCAGGTGAGATTGTGTGGTTGAGGCAGTGGTGGTGATGACATATTTATAGAGAAGCCAAACGCTGCTCAGAAATGTGTCCCTCAGCTGAGGACAATGCTGACGGGTGGCAGGGCCAAAGCTGAACCTAGGTCTTCTGACTCCCGTGCTTCCACCATGAGCTGTGCTTTGACAACAGGCCTAATAGGTATTCCTAAAGGGAAGCAGATGGCAGAGAGGAGAGACCCTCTCTCGCAGATGTCTTTAAACAGTGAAAAACAGGCCCTTCTGTTGAAGTCAGAGGCCAGAGGCCAGCCAGCCCCACTGCAGTGCCCTGTGCCATTGCTAGGGACCATTCAAGCCAAACTCTGAGGTGGGCCAGGTTTCCACACCATTTTGGGGAGGGCAGAATGAAACATTCCACTGAAGAGCAGGAGCTTGCAGGTGGCCCAGTGCCCGTGCAGATGCCAGGCTGACCTGCAGGGCAGAGAGCGTGGGAGAGGAGGCAGGCATTTGGGGGCAGAGCAGCCTGGCCTTCAGGATGGCCTTGCCTGCAGGAGTGTCTGCCCTTTCGCCTCAGCTGTGCCTGGCAGCAGTGCAAAAGCAGTCCTTTTCCACATGGCATTCTTCCACCTGGTGCACAGCAGGGACCCTAATGCCCTAACTAACAGCAGCCTGAACTTCTAGGTAACATCAGTTTCACAGCATCAGAGGGAGGATAAGAATCATAAAACAGGACTCTAGAGCCCCCAAAGCTCTTTGATGTGAGGATGAATGTCCTGGGCACACACTGGCAGCCCCAGGGGTGTGCGACTCTAGTTCAGTCATGAGGATCTGTTTGTCAGCAAGAAAATTACTTCCAGCAGATGCAAACAGGCCAGAAAAGTACCTCGTGATTCTGGAGCACCCGGGGTCCCTAAGGCTTAATAAATCACAGGTGCTGCATCTCCCTGATAAAGCCCTCCTAAGAGCCACCTTTCAAAGCCTCAGCCGCCTCCCCTGTGGAATGGAATCCATCTGCTTCCCAGGGCCGTTCGGGGATAGGGCTTTGGCCCATATGGAGAAGGGCTTCCTCAGGCCCTTGGGACGCGTTGCCTGCTGTCCGTTGCCTTCTGTCTCTCCACAGGGATCAGCGTCACCAAGTGTCCTAATCTTACTCAGATTTGGCCCTTCTCCCACACCTGCCAGTCCAGCTAGTGACTTTGGGCAGTGTCTCAGGCAGGGTCTGGGGTTTCAGGCACCAGAAGCTCACTCTGCTTACTTCAGTCAAAGGGAACTGATTGAAAGTGGGAGTGCGCCTGAGTGAGCGGATGCTGGAAACTGCCTTGAGGCCCCTGGGCAGCCTGCAGAGCCCAGGAGGCGGAGCACAGAGCTAGGACACGGGGCTCCGGCTTCAGCCCAACCAGGGAAGGGCCCTTCATGACAGTCCTGTGAGGACAAAGCTGATGGTGAAGAAATAGTGCCTCATTAGGAAACGTGCTATGAGGGACAATGGATGCAGCCAGAACACAGCTACTCACTCAACAGGGGCTTAGAAAGTGGATTCTAGAATGTCCTTTCCTCTTCAGGGCCATGCCTGGCTGAAAGATGACGAAGCAACACACTGTAGGCAGTGTGAGAAGGAGTTCTCCATTTCCCGGAGGAAGGTATGTAGGGCTCCACCCACCCTCCCAGTGCCCTGAGTCATTCGTTGCCTGCTGGGATTCCCCTTTCTCTGGTTCCAGAAGCCTGCATCAGACCAGGCTCACTGCCCCACGACGGTGCTCACTGGTTGGCAGATGGGCAGCCCCACCTGTTCTGCTTGTCCATGCAGATGGCTTTCCATTTTGGCACCCTTTTTCTGGGAGGCCCTGACCAGTCATAGGCCCCTGGTCCCCAGCACATCCTTTCAGTGATTGACAGTGATTTGGTGGGAGATGGGGCTCCTTGTGTGCAGAGCTGCTTTAGAGGAGTGTCACTGAAAATTCTCTGTATGCGGCAGAACCAAAATCTGGCCAACTTAGGCAAAAACAGTATCTGTGGGGAATCTACAGGGCAGGCAGGGTGCTTGCCCCTGCCTTTTAGGTTCTGGGAACAAGATCAGTCACCCTTGGGTCCAAGACCAGCTGGGCAGGGGAAGAGTTGGGTTTAAGCAAAACTGGGAGCTAAAGGAATCACTGCCAGTGCCACCCCTCTTTCCTGCCACATCCATGTTTTGTCTGGTCCCATTAACAGCCTAGCTCTGTGGAAAAGAGGAAGCCACAGCTCCCCGAGTTTCAGGCAGTGCCTCACAGTAAGCTCAGAGCTACAAACCACATCCTGAGGCTGCCTCTGAGATCACATGCCACTCCTGTCTATGGAACCACAGGAGCAGAGGCTGCACAGGTGCTCATCTCAGTGTCTTATTAGGCACCCAGGAAACGTGTTTAGAAAGCCAAAGACCCACTCCCACCACCTTGGAATGCAGCAATCAGAATGAACTAGACTCTTAATGTAACATGGACTAGCAGCTCACTGGCTTAGTGATGAAGTATAGCAAAAGTCAATTTTCTTGTCTTAAAAAGATCCCTATTTGCACACAGCCCCTCACCACTCCATAGAAACATAAGAATCCATTCCAAATGATGCACTTCTGCGTTTGGAAGCAGGGAGGGTGTGCAGATGGCTTTTCCCTGGGTGTCCTGTGACTGCCTTCTTCCCGTTCTCTAGCACCACTGCCGGAACTGTGGCCACATTTTCTGCAACACCTGCTCCAGCAATGAGCTGGCCCTGCCCTCCTACCCCAAGCCAGTGCGGGTGTGTGACAGTTGCCACGCCCTGCTCCTGCAGCGCTGCTCCGCCACGGCCTCCTGAGCGTCCATTCTTGGGAGCACAGCCTCAGATAGTGCCAAACTCTGTGGGTCTCCAGGGGCTTGGGAATTATATGCATTCCCAAGAGAATCAAAGGAAAGAATCAAATTCTTGCCAGGCCACTCCAGATGATAGCGTGCTGGAACCAGCAGCTCTCACCTTTCTGTGATTTATACAGAAAATTAACTCCTCTGATGGAAACTTCCATCTTACTTGGTTATATCATGGCTCTGGTTCAGATATAACTTCATGACTTTGCTACTGTCATTTTTCACTTTTCAAAGAATTTAACCTGTTTTGCAGTTCAGTTCTGCTAGTGAATAATCAATTTTCCTCTCCCACCTCCCTTCTAAACCTGATTTGTGCAAAGAAGTGTTTGACACACATGGGGTCTTGGCAGTGTGCCTTCTCTGCTTCAGTCAAGAGATCTGCCATTTCATGCCCTTGTGAATACCTGTCGTTGGCCCTGCAATAAAATCATTTATTTTTCACTCTGGTGCATGCAGAAGCTTATGTCAACTTCCATCATACCTTCAACTGCAGCCTCAGAGCAGCCCCTCACGCAGTCAGAGGCCCAAGTCCAGTGTGAGCGGGAGGCTGCTGGTGCTGCCCCAGAGCCTGCAGGGCTGTGCCTGGGGAGCCAAAGGCAATTTGCAGTGTCAGCCTGCCATCAACTGGCAGAGGAAGTGACCCCTAAACCTGTTGACGAAGTCCAAGAGTAGTTCACATAGGTAATTGGGAGTGTGATTGGTGACAGAGACACCTGTGGAAAAGCATTTGCCAGGCAGCCACTCTCTTTTGTTGTTTTTGAGAGTCTCGCTCTGCCACCCAGGCTGGAGTGCAATGGAGTAATTTCAGCCTCAGCCTCCTGGGTTCAAGCGATTCTCCTGCCTCAGCCTCCGAGTAGCTGGGATTACAGGCGCCCGCCACCATGTGCCCAGCTAATTTTTTGTATTTTTAGTAGAGATGGGGTTTCACTGTGTTGGCCAGGCTGGTCTGGAACTCCTGACCTCATGATCTGCCCACCTCAGCCTCCCAAAGTGCTGGGATTATAGGCGTGAGCCATTTTTTACATCTAGAACTGGCTTCCAGTCCCTCCCTCAGAGCCCCAACCCCACAGGAGCCAATGGCCTAGGGCTCTTAGGGTAGAGATAACTGCATTGTCAAGTATAACCAACCAACAGTCTTCCAGGCCTCATCCTTATCCACCTTCTATACATACACCGTGCTCACCACCCTACCCTTCACTTCCAACAGGCTCCCTACCCTCACCAAATCCAGGCCTCAGGTTCCCAGCCTTTTTTTTTTAATTAAAGAGATGGGGTCTCACTATGTTGCCCAGGCTTGAGTACGGTGGCTTTTCACAGGCGCAAACCCACTACTCATCAGCACGGAGTTTTCACCTGTTCATTTCCGACCTGGGCCTGTTCACACCTCCTTAGGCAACCTGGTGGTCCCCTGTATACGAGTACAAATGGCTGCTGTCCAGGTGGCGAGAAGCATGTTTGGGAAAGGGGAATCCCAACTCTAAACAAGCAGCATGTTTGGGAAAGGGGAATCCGGACTCCAAACAAGTCTCAATTAACCCCTTTTCTCTGCAGTACCTTTACCAGACCAGGGATTGGAGGTTCCAAAGTTTAGTAAAGGTGGTAACCTTTACCCAGCCTAAGAAATGAGGAATAGATACTCTAAGGCAGTGCTTCCCATGTCGACTGAAATAGGGGTGGTCAGGGTTTTGTTGTTTAAAATGCAGATTCTGGCCGGCCACAGTGGCTCACACCTGTGATCTCAACACTTTGGGAGGCCAAGGCAGGTGGACCACCTGAGGTCAGGAGTTTGCAACAAACCTGGCCAATGATGAAACCCTCTCTACTAAAAATACCAAAAAAAAACTAGCTAGGCCTGGCAGCAGGCACTTGTAATCCCAGCTACTCAGGAGGCTGAGGCAGGACAATTGCTTGAACCCAGGAGGCGGAGGTTGCAGTGAGCCGAGATTGCACCACGCACTTCAACCTGGGCAACGAGCAAAACTCCATCTCAAAAATAATAAAATGCAGATTCCAGCTGATGGTCAGGAGGTTGAGGTGCAGACAAGCTATGGAGCACAAGATTCCAAAGAACTATAATGCTTCTAGACTCCTTGTGCGATGAAGTTTCGCTCTTGTTGCCCACCCAGGCTGGAGTGCAGTGGCACAATCTCAGCTCACTGCAACCCCCGCCTCCCAGGTTCAAACAATTCTGCCTCAGTCTCCCAGTTGCTGAGATTACCAGTGTGCGCCAACACGCCAGGCTAATTTTTGTACTTTTAGTAGAGATGGGTTTTCACTGTGTTGGACAGGCTGGTCTCGAACTCCTGACTTCAGGTGATCCACCCATCTCAGCCTCCCAAAGTGTTGAGATTACAGGTGTCGGCCACCGTGCCTGGCCTAGACTCATTCCTTAAAAGCCATAGGGCTCTGGATTTAGCGTAACCTTACTCCAAGTTCCTACTTATTAGTCCCTTCTCTAACAGGGCAAGTTTTATCCCTAAATGTACCACTTAACTAAAGGACCCAGAGAAGGAACCTTCAAGCCTTCTCAACACTGGGCCTCAGTACCAACCAAACTACATTAACCCAGCAATATTTCAGGCACATCACCAGGCTTAGAACACAGCTCAACAACTCTCAACACTGCCTCTCCACTGAGAACTGCTGCTCTCTCGAGACATGCGTTAAGACAAAACCAACAATACATTCCAGACCTGTCCCTCCTTTGGTTTCCAGTCCTGGTAAGGCACGCAGCCAAGGTAGCATCTGCAAGGTCTTTGCCCTCCATGTCTCCTGCATGCACTGCTCCTGCGGGCAGATGGTTAGAAACCACCAACACTAAGCCCCATTCTGTCCACCCTACGTAGCCCTACCCCAAGGACAAACTCAATAAAAGCTTTTGTGTAAACCACAAGAGAAAGCTTATCCACACTTTGCTTTAAAGGGCACAAGCCTATGTGACAGACTAGCTTGGACTCTACATCAGGGACTTCAATCTAAAGGGATGAAAGAGTAGCGGCAGTTCCCAAACTGCAGCGCCCCTAAGCATCTACTGAAGGAACCCCGCAGTCACACTTTTCTTCAAGTTGCTTCAAAGTAACTTGAATACTTGATAGCATAATGTTGTTGGCACTCCGAACTACCACAGTGGGGATACATTTAAAAGGTTCATTTAAGCTAGTCGTGTTTGCTCTCAATCACTACCTATCATTCTACCTGAAGAGGTTTACATGGAATTTTGATCCCAAGTGAATTTTTAGAAATTAGCCAAAAATACGAAGTTCAAAACCTCAATTTGAAAACCATCTGTGAAGGCTGGGCACGGTGGCTCATGCCTGTAATCCTAGCACTTTGGGAGGCACCCCGAGGTCAAGGAGTTGGGAGACCAGCCTGGCCAACATGTCGAAACCCCGTGTCTCAATTAAAAATATAAAAATTAGCCAAGTGTGGTGGCGGGCAGGCACCTGTAACCCCAGCTACTTGAGAGGCTGAAACAGAACTGCTTGAGCCCAGGTGGTGGTGGCAGCCCGAGACTATGGCACTGCAATCCAGCCCGAGATGACATTGAGACTCCACCACAAACAAATCATCTGTGCGCTAGCTCCTTCCAGAAGACACCCGCACGTTCATCACCTCTCCCTTGCCTCTGGCACTTCCCAGCCATGCACGAAGTCCTCCTAGTCATGCAGGCCATGCAGTGAGGGCACCGGTACCTCCCGCTTTGCTTCGTGCAAGTGCTTAACAAGTTATAGGCAGTTCACATCAGGTCCTGTGCAGCCAAATGACATACAGCCCTTCCACAAGGGCCCCAAAGCTGAGTTTACCTTCAGTTGCACTGGAGGGAAGTCTGAAGACCTCTATACAACAGCCTCAGCTGCCAAGCCTCTCTGCCACAGCCAGAGACGTGGCCCTAGGCCCCAGATGGGCACAGAGCACCAAGACTCAGTCCACATGACACTGAAGCAAAGACAGTACAGTTTTTAAAAGGAGGATTTATTTGACAAGTTTCACTTAGCGCAATATACCTAAAAGGAAATCACAATACAATGAAAGATTGAAATCAAGGCCTCAGAATTTCATACAAACACCAAGACCAAAATCCTAAAGAACTGGTATTGCGTCTCAAATTTTTCCCATTAACTTAAAAAAAGCTTAAACTTACGTGCCTTACAGGTTATTAAATGAAACTAGAATTAACAAACATGCCAAAATGTTTCACTTTTAATTGTAGACAGAGCTCCTATATTGAGTTTAAAAAGAAAAAAGCATGTCTTTCAACATGCATCTGAACAGTGTTC
>CAUYLG010061625.1:0-48452 GCA_963573385.1 Cacajao melanocephalus | reverse complement strand
TACATTCTTCTCAGCACCACATCGCACTTATTCTAAAATCAACCACATAATTGGAAGTAAATCACTCCTCAGCAAATGCAAAAGAACAGAAATCATAACAGTCTCTCAGACCACAGTGCAATCAAATTAGAACTCAGGATTAAGAAACTAACTCAAAACCCCACAACTTCATGGAAACTGAACAACTGGCTCCTGAATGTCGACTGGATAAACAATGAAATGAAGGCATAAATAAAGATGTTCTTTGAAACCAGAAAGAACGAAGATACAAAGTACCAGAATCTCTGGAACACATTTAAAGCAATGTCTAGAGGGAAATTCATAGCAATAAATGCCCACATGAGGAGAAAGGAAAGGTCTAAAATCGACACCCTATCATCAAAATTGAAAGAGCTAGAGGAGCAACATCAAAAAACTCAAAAGCTAGCAGAAGACAAGAAATAACTAAGATCAGAGCAGAACTGAAGGAGATAGAGACACAAAAAAACCCTTCAAAAAATCAATAAATCCAGGATCTGGTTTTTTGAAAAGATCAACAAAATAGACCACTAGCCAGACTAATAAAAAAGAAAAGAAAGAAGAATCAAGTAGATGCAATAAAAAATGATAATGGGGACATCACCACTGATTCCACAGAAATACAAACTATCATCAGAGATTACTAAAAACAACTCTATGCACACAAACCAATAAATCTGGAAGAAATGGATAAATTCCTGGACACTTGCACTCTCCCAAAACTAAACCAGGAAGACATTGAATCCCTGAATAGACCAATAACAAGGGCTGAAGTTGAGGCAGCAATTAATAGCCTACCAACTTAAAAAAGCCCATGTCCAGACAGGTTTACAGCTGAATTCTACCAGACATACAAAGAGGAACTGGTAGCATTCCTTCTGAAACTGTTCCAAACAATACAAAAAGAGGGAATCCTCCCCAACTCATTTTATGAGACCAACATCATCCTAATACCAAAACTGGGCAGAGATGCAACTACAAAAGAAAACTTCAGGCCAATATCCATGATTAACATTGACACAAAAATCTTCAATAAAATATTGGCAAACAGAATGCAACAGCAAATCAAAAAGCTTATTCATCATGATCAAGTAGGCTTCATCCCGGGGATGCAAGGCTGGTTCAACATATACAAGTCTATAAATGTAATCCATCAGATAAACAGAACCAAAAGCAAAAACCACATGATTATCTCAATTGATGCAGAGAGGGCCTTCGACAAAATTCAACAGCCCTTTGTGCTAAAAACTCTCAATAAACTAGGTATGGACAGAACGTATCTCAAAATAATAAAAGCTATTTACGACAAACAAACAACCAATATCATACTGAATGGGCAAAAACTGGAAGCATTCCCTTTGAAAACCAGCACAAGACAAGGATGCCCTCTCTCACCACTCCTATTCAATATAGTATTGGAAGTTCTAGCCAGAGCAATCAGGCAAGAAAAAGAAATAAAGCGTATTCGATTAGGAAAAGAGGAAGTCAAATTGTCCCTATTTGCAGATGACATGATTGTATATTTAGAAGACCCCATCTTCTCAGCCCAAAATCTCCTTAAACTGATAAGCAACTTCAGCAAAATCTCAGGATACAAAATCAATGTACAGAAATCACAAGCATTTCTATACATCAATAACAGACAAACAAGAGAGCCAAATCAAAAGTAAACTCCCATTCACAATTGCTACAAAGAGAATAAAATACCTAGGAATACAACTAACAAAGGATGTAAAGGACCTCTTCAAGGGGAACTACAAACCACTTCCTAATGAAATAAGAGAGGACACAAACAGTTGGAAAAACATTCCATGCTCATGGTTGGAAAGAATCAACATCATGAAAACGGCCATACAGCCCAAAGTAATTTATAGATTCAATGCTATCCCCATCAAGCTACCAATGACCTTCTTCACAGAACTGGAAAAAACCACTTCAAACTTCATATGGAACCAAAAGAGAGCCCGCATAGCCAAGACAATCCTAAGCAAAAAGAACAAAGCTGGAGGCATCATGCTGCCTGACTTCAGACTATACTACAAGGCTACAGTAATAAAAACAGCATGGTACTAGTAGTACCAAAACAGAGACATAGATCAATGGAACAGAATGGAGGCCTCAGAAGCAACACCACACATCTACAATCATCTGATCTTTGACAAACCTGATAAAAACAAGCAATGGGGAAAGGATTCCCTGTTTAATAAATGGTGTTGGGAAAACTGGCTAGCAATGTGCAGAAAGCAGAAACTGGACCCCTTCCTGACACCTTACACTAAAATCAACTCCAGATGGATTAAAGATCTAAACATAAGACCTGACACCGTAAAAACCCTAGAAGAAAACCTAGGCAAAACCATTCAGGACATAGGCATAGGCAAGGACTTCATGGCTAAAACACCAAAAGCACTGGCAACAAAAGCCAAAATAGACAAATGAGATCTAATTAAACTCCTGTTTCTGTACAGCAAAAGAAACAACCATTAAAGCAAACTGACAACCAACAGAATGGGAAATAATTTTTGCAATCTACCCATCTGACAAAGTGCTAATATCTAGAGTCTACAAAGAACTAAAACAGATTTACAAGAAAAAAACAAATAAACGCATTCAAAAGTGAGTGAAGGATATGAACAGCCACTTTTCAAAAGAAGACATATATAAGGCCAACAAACATATGAAAAAATGCTCATCATCACTGGTCATTAGAGAAATGCAAATCAAAACCACATTGAGATACCATCTCATGCCAGTTAGAATGGCAATCATTAAAAAATCTGGAGACGACCGATGCTGGAGAGGATGTGGAGAAATAGGAACAATTTTACACTGTTGGTGGGAGTGCAAATTAGTTCAACCATTGTGGAAGACAGTGTGACAATTCCTCAAGGACCTAGAAATATAAATACCATTTGACCCAGCAATCCCGTTACTGGGTATATACCCAAAGAATTATAAATTGTTCTATTATAAATCCACCTGCACATGTATGTTCTCTGTGGCACTGTTTACAATAGCAAAGACCTGGAACCAATCCAAATGTCCATCAATGATAGATTGGATAAAGAAAATGTGGCACATATACACCACGGAATACTATGCAGCCATAAAAAATGATGAGTTCGTGTCCTTCATAGGGATATGGATGAATCTGGAAACCATCATCCTCAGCAAACTTACACAAGATAGAAAACGAAACACCACATGTTATCACTCATAAGCAGGTGTTGAACAATTAGAACATGTGGACACATGGAGGGGAGCATCACACACTGCAGTCAGTTGAGGGTGGGCTAAGGGAGGGACAGTGGGGGTGGGAGGGATGGGGAGGGTTAACGAGGGGAGAAATACCAGATATAGGTGATGGGGGAATGAAGACAAAAAACCACCTTGCCATGTATGTACCTATGCAACAATCCTGCATGGTCTGCACATGTACTCCAGAACCTAAAGTACAGTAATAAAAAAAAAAAAAAGAATTGCATATTATATATTTGAGAAAGTTAAATGCATGCTTCCATTCTGGAATGGAAATCTATTTGTAATTTGTAAGGCAAAGATTGCTGCATTGGACACTTTACACGAAATGATGTTCTGAGAAATCTTTAGTTCATAAACATTAAAAATAAGTTCCTGTTTTAAATAAATATAATCATCTGCTTAAAAAAAAAAAGATCCTGTCTCCAAGAAGCCCTCTCTGATGACCTGATCCATCCAGTCCCTCTTCTCCTTTACTCTCATTTCTACATTTTGTTTCCTTCATAGCACTTTTCTCAACTTGTAATTTAATATTTTAAAATTTGTTCCCTTATTTACTGTCTGTCTATATATTTGATTCCAAAATTTATAAGGGAGAGACTATGACTCTGTCCTGTTGGGGATCAGAAAATGATATCCCCAAATGAAAGTCTCTAAAGCAGACCCCAGACTAAAATATTTTCTCTGACCTTTTCCTGCCCTCCTGTCTCTGGCCCCTCATCCTCCCCCGAGGCCAGCTGTAGAAACTAGAATCCGTCTTCCCCAAGACAGGTCATAGAAATCAGAACGCCTTTTCCTCAGAGCCAGCCATAAAACATAAAAATATTACTCTAACTTTCCCCCCAGCCTTTCTGTGTAAAAACTGGCGATAAAAAAGTTTTTCTAGGCCAGGCATGGTGGCTCATGCTTGTAATCACAGCACTTTGGAAGGCCAAGCAGATCACTTGAGCCCAGTGGTTTGAGACCAGCCTGGCCAACCTGGTGAAACCCCATCTCTACTAAAAATACAAACATTAGCTGGGTGTGGTGGCGCATGTTTGTGGTCCCTGTTACAAGGCAGGCTGAGGGGGAAGGATAGCTTGAGCCCTAGAGGTTGAGGCTGCAGTGAGCTGAGATCTCACCCCTGCATTCCAGCCTGGGCTCATGGTAAGCTAGTGGCAGGATAAAAAATGAGTGCTTCTCCCAGGAGGAATTTCATTTGTTGCTTAAACTGCTAAAGAGACACAGCCAAAATCTAACCTCTTAAGTTTAGTTTTTAAAAAATTTAAAAAAGATTATCTGACTTACTTTGTTTGATTGTAGGTCATAAGACCCCCATTTCAAGAGGGTCCTGCCGCATACCCAGAAGGAAAGAATGCAGCACAGAGAAGCTAAGAGGAATCTAAACAGAAAGATCTTGCTGGGCTTCTCCACTCAGTCCATTAACATTAGATTATACCCTTCCTGTCCGGTCATTTTTCTCCATGGCTGTCCGTCTTTCATTGAACCTAAGCCTAAAAATGGGCAGTTTCCCCCCGTATCTTTGGGTCTTTATTCTGAAGACCCCTGTGTCGTGTAAAACTATAATCAAATAGGCTGGGCACTGTGGCTCATGCCTGTAATCCTACTACTTGGGAGGCCGAGGTGAGTGGATCATGAGGTCAGGAGACGGAGACCATCCTGGCCAACATGGTGAAACCCCATCTCTACTAAAAATACAAAAAAATTAGCTGAATGTGGTGGCACACGCCTGTAGACTCAGCTACTCGGGAGGCTGAGGCAGGAGAATTGCTTGAACCCGGAAGGCGGAGATTGCAGTGAGCCAAGATTGCGCCACTGCACTACCGCCTAGGCGACAGTGCAAGACTGTCTCAAAAAACAAACAAACAAACAAAAAACTATAATCAAATAAATTTGTATGCCTTTTCTCCTGTTAATCTGTCTTTTATCAATTGATTTTCAGTGAACCTACAGAGGATAAAAGGAGATTTTCCCTTGGCCTCCACAGTTCCAATATATCCATTCCCCTCTCAAAACGTGGAATATATACTTACAAATTACTTGTTGAATGGATATATGAATGAATGAATGGATGAATGAATGAACTTTTGTAGCATGTATGACCCTGTCCAAGACTAAAATATGAAGCTGGGTTTCCTCATCTCTCTTTGGTCCATGCTCTCCCTGTTAGGTGTTCTTTCCTTGCTTGTGCTAGTGGCCGAACACTGTCCCTTAGCTGCCTAGGCCTCCTTACATGCCCCAGTCTTGGGTTTGACAGTCTAGGTAGTGCCCCGTGAAATGCTAAAAGCTGAAATGTGAAGTGCTGTACATAATATTTAGCTTTTAATGGATATACACCATTCTAAATACTATGGGAACTTAGGGCATCATAGATAGTTCATGGGGAAATGATTTATGTGCTGACATGAGTGGTCATTCACCCCACAGGGCAGCCACCTGGTCTGTGCAGGAGGCAGATCCTGGCATACCTACTATAATCCATTGAAGCCGGGCTCATCTGGGGTTTTCATGTTCTCTTGATCATTCTGAAAATATATTGGCTGTCTTGCCCTATTTCCCTTTTAACATACAATAGAAGAGAAATAACTGAAAGGGCAGATGTCATAATGTCAATAGTACTTACATTTAGTTGTTGAGATAGAAGTGTTTTTAGCATTTCCCTCTTACATGTGTCTATTTTTAAATTTATCTTTATTGACAATACATTACTTTTATAATTTTAGAATACTTAAAATATTTCCTTATGTGTTCTCTTTTCTGTTTATATGTATTTCAATTGTATAAAGCTGAACTGTCCAATGGTATCCACTAATGGCATGTGAGCACTTAAATTTAAATGATTCAAAATGAAATTCACTATAAGGAACTTAAACAAATTAACAAGTGAAAAACAAAAAACCCCATTGAAAAGTGGGCAAAGGACATCAACAGACTATATTCAAAAGAAGACATATATGCTGCCAAAAAGCAAATAAAAAAATGATCAACATCTCTAATAATTAGAGAAATGCAAATCAAAACCACAATGAGATATCATCTCACCCTAGTCAGAATGGCCATTACTAAAAAGTCAAAAAATAACAGACACTGGCAAGGTTGTAGAGAAAAGGGAACACCTATATACTGCTGGTGGGAATTTAAATTAGTTCAGCCACTGTGGAAAGCAGTTTGGCAATTTCTCAAAGAACAACTACCATTTGACCCAGCAATCCCATTATTGGGTATATACCCTAAGGAATATAAATTGTTCTACCATAAAGATGCAAGCACAAGTATGTTCATTGCAGCACTATTCATGACAGCAAAGAAATGGAATCAACTTTAATACTCTTAACAGTAAACTGGATAAAGAAAATGTTGCACATATACACCACAGAATACTATGCAGCCATAAAAAAGAATGAGACCAGACCCTGTGCAGGAACATGGATAGAACTGGAGGTTATTCTCCTAAGTGAACTAACCCAGGAACAGAAAACCCCACACCACATATTTTCACTTATGGGTGGGAGTTAAACATCGAGTATATATGGACGCAACGAAAGGAACAAGAGACACCCAGCCCTACGTGAGGGTGGACAGTAGGAGGAGGATGAGGATTAAAAAACTACCTGTCAGGTACCATGCTCATTACCTGGGTAACAAAATCATCTGCACACCAAACTCCTGCAATACGCAATTTGCCTATATAACCAACCTGCACATGTACCATGTACCCCTGAAACTAAAGTAAAAGTAAGCAAAAAAATGAAATCCAATTAAAATGCAGCTCCTCAGTCACAGTAGCCATATTTCAAGTGCTCAGTAGCACGTATATCTAGTGGCTAGTATTTTGGACAGTGCAGAATAGAATATTTCTATTAATACAGAAAATTCCATTGGAAAATTCTGGTGTAGAGTGTGTAGGTTTTAGCCATTTGAATATAAAGATAGAGACTTGCAGGTGGTGAAGAGTTATGTGCTGCAAACAAAGATTTGAAAGAGCAACTGTCTGGGTTCTTTGTGATCCAAATGCAGTGGTATTGATTACTCACTGAAGGGAGACCTTGTTATGCTCACCAGTGTCCTTGGAAGGCTGCTTGATGAGGGAAATGTGTCCCTGAAATTTTATAGCTGCAGAGGCTGATAACTCAGTTTAGCTTCCTGAGACTTTTTACAAGGCAATCTGAAAAGCCTGGGCAAAATGCTCACCATAATGTGTCACTCCTAGGACCCAACTTGCTACAGAAAATTCCCATACGCTTACCTGAAATCAGATTCCGTATTTCCTATTCCCATCAAAAAGCTTTCAGGGTCTACTTTTGGATGATTCTCTTTTGCTAAACTGCAGAATAACCTAACGCTAAAGCAAATTTATTGGACAACCAGCCCAGGAGGTCACGCTCAGCAACTTGTCCAGGCTCTTCTTTCAAAGACTTTAGGGACTAAGTGACCTTTGACCCAACAGAACAAGATGTAAGCAGCTCTACTTGCTCCATAACTATAAAAATTTGTCTGGTTTCAAGATGAATCCTCAAACCCACATTCCTGGTGGGCTAAGGAATGCATCACATCTGCCTCAGCCAGAGTGAGCAAGGGGACCTAAGTTATACTTCTGTAATAACCTAAGTTATTAGAGAAGTATAAGGATATAGCCATACGTGGGTTTTTTTTTTTTTTCCAACAGATGTTTAGTGGGCCTCTACCTATCATGTGCTAGGTACTAGGGATAGGGCAGTGAATAAGACAGACCTGAAGATTGTCTTACAGAGTACCACCTTAAATTGTCACAACAGCAACTTTAAAGGTTAAGAATAGTCTTAACCAGAAATGAGCTGACACCCAAGGGTCTTCTATAGGCAAGAGTCAGGAGTGTCTCCAAAGTGCAATCAAGATAAAACCCTAGCTACATGTCTAAAGAAGGAAGTTACAGAACATATGGGCTGTCTTTTATATCAATTTGAGCTTCTCAAGGGAGCCCGAAAGCATCATTTAGGCCGGTGCAAGAGAAGAGAGTCAAAATGTTTCTAGAACAGAGGTCCTGCAGGGCGACATTAATCACCGTGTGAAACAGTGCTGTGCAGTGGACTGCCAAGGCCTGCAATATACCTCACTGCCCTTTCTCCAGGCCTCTAGGTTACCATGGCACAGGGAAGATCTACAAAAATGTCCATGATGAAAGGTCAAGTTTCTTTAAATAAATAAGTTTATGAAAATGGCATGGAGAATGTGTGGCAATATGAAGACAGAAGGACAGAGCAAAATAAAAGGATGTCTTCTTAAAAAACAGCTTCTTGCATATAAAAAACAAGAAGTCAAAGTTTAGTTGCCAATTCTAAGAAACAGAAACTCTGAGGGTACCCTGCAAAGTATATCTAATTGGCTAGAAAGGGTAGACTAGTAAATTTTACTGTAAATCTCTTTTCTTTGGTGGTACAAACTTCCAAATCACACACTGCATTGATTGATGCTGCAATGATCTGTGATTGAGGCACAGAGACAGGGGAAGGAGGAAAGGATATGTAAAGACCTCCATGCTCCTGAAGTAAAATTATCTGAGGAAAAGAAGTGTATTGAGTGATGGTCAGAAATTAGCAACAGGCATGGTGCAGGAGAGCTACAGCACAACATGTGAATTTTCCTAGAAGCTCTTTCATACCAATTCACACTGGCTTAGTGGATGTGTTCTGGAAAACATTTGTTAAGGACAAGAGTATGCAATGTTTAAACTCAAATGTAGAGAACCTTGTGGCCTGGGAAAGAGATTTAGGAATCATCAGTAGTTGTTAATCATTAACACAAGGAGCATGCATGAAATAGTGAGAAAGGGAGCAGGTTAGGTAATTTTATTTTATTTTATTTTTATTTAATTTTATTTTCTTGAATTATTGCAACTTTAAAAAAAATACATATTTTATTGCATTTTAGGTTCTGGGATACATGTGAAGAACATGCAGGATTGTTGCATAGGTACATACATGGCAATGTGGTTTGCTGCCTCCATCCCCATCACCTACATATGGCATATTTCCCCATGTTATCCCTCCTCAACTCCCTACCCCTCACTGTCCCTCCCTTAGTCCCCCTGCCCCTGACAGACCTCAGTGTGTGATGCTCCCCTCCCTGTGTCCATGCGTTCTCATTGATATTGGTTAGTACAAACACAGCTAAGTATGCTTTATCAAGTTATTATTTAGACAGGGATGGGGATATATGTTTGGCTGAGAATTGTTTAACACAAGAAAGAGTTAAATATGGTTTCCATTCTTCATTTCTGAAAACAAGAAGAAAAATATCAAAGAATTATGCTACTACAACTGCTGAAAGAGAATTCATGTTGGATTACTTACATTACTACATATCTTGCAAACAGAGGCACTCATTTTATTCTGAAGTATTTCTTCATAGATGTTTGCATCATGAGCAGCCTTGGAAAGTAGAATAAGTGGCTTCTTCTGGAGCAGAGTCAAGGGATACCCAAGGCTAAAATGGTGTTAGCAATGAGATTCTCACTGTCCAATATGGAACACTGGATGAAAACACTAGAAGATTTATGTGGTTAAGCCATAGTTGTTACTATGCCCTCAGTACAAAAAGTTAATGCAAAGCCCTTTTTCTTGGAGATCTCACTCCCTTTCTGTGCCCTTATTAGTCCAATATGGAATGTTGGATGAAAACACTAGAAGATTTATGTGGTTAAGCCATAGTTGTTACTATGCCATCAGTACAAAAAGTGAACGCAAAGCCCTTTTTCATGGAGACCTCACTCCCTTTTTGTGCCCTTATTAGTCCTTTCCCTTATATCCAGAGCTCCGGGACTTTATAGTGAAAGATATAAGGTGGCGCTGAAAGATATAAGGTGAAAGATATAAAGGTGGGGTTAAGCAGATTTTATCGTCAAGAGAATCAAAGTCCATATATATTCATCTCACTATGCTTCAGAATTTTGAAGGAAGAGATTCAAATGATTATAGATCTGTTGAATATGAGAACCAAACTTGCCATCCTACCCTTAACTGTGGAAGAGAATGGTATGCTTATTCAACTGTCAGTGTTTGGACAGGGTTCGTAGTGAGAAAAGAAATCTAACATGACCATGTAGGTAGGGTCCGTTGGGTAAATTCATTTTATTATTATTGCTTTTATATAATAAGATTTACTAGAAATATATATGTCGTATGTTTGTGTCTCCTGTCCCATAGTGCCAGAGAGCATTCTTCCAGTCAGAAAAAGCCACATGTATAGAAGTGCTAATGGGACAAATACATGGCTAGCCAATTTGCCTCCCTGTAATCTCCTGGGGGAGTCAACATAATCAGTTTAGAATGCCAGGAGGAGAAAGGAGAAATCATTAGCTTAATTAAAGATTTAAAGGCATTAGAAAGTAGTAAGAGATTCGATATCTCAATATGGCCTCTGTTCCCAGTGATATAGGAAGCTTGCAATGGATTAAGTTGTTGCTCCTACAGCTCTGGCTATTCCATGTACTCAGAAATACCAGGATCAAGATCAATTAACATGCATGTCACAAGGCTCCAATGTATGTTTGCAGTACTCCTCCAGGGCCATCGAAACTTTTCAGCCAGCCTTGAGTGTGTCAAGATTTATTGTGAGTGCCTCTACCTTCTGAGGTCAAAACTTTGACTATGGAGATAATGTTCTGTTGGATGGCAAAGACTCAGATTCAACGCCCCTGACCTTGGTGTTATCACACCTTCTCCAGAAGGTTGGAGTGATAAAATCTGACAAATCACACTGATTGGTAAGTAAACTTTCTTGGAATTACGTCAGCGTATTTACAATGATTAATTCCTCTGGCAGTCAGGAAACAACTTCTCAGCTGCTCTAACATAAAAATAGCTTCCCACCTATTATGCTCTTTATTATTGGAAAAAGCTTATGCCTTGCTTGGGTATTCTACTTGTTCCTTAGTTCTTAAGCTAACTCACACATTAAATTTTTTATTATCATTCAAATCAGTAGACATAAACCAATAGAAACTGTCCAGCAAGGTGTAATGTACTCTATATTTAGGACACCACAAGGCTAGTAATTTATTTGAACCACGTGTCTCTGTGAATGATGATTCTGCTAATTGGAACTTCTGGCAAAGAGAAACAGCTTCCATTTAGAGGAACTCATTCTGCTTTGAGCTAGTCTTCCATACAATTGTTAGTACCAATTGTACCAATTTTTAGAATTATCTGTTAGCTTGTTATTTTGTTCCTGTTGAAACTTAACTTCTGACACATTGAGGTCTGTGACTCTCTGACATGACATTGTCATTTGGAGGTGGATCAACTTAAACCCAATGATTAGCAAGTCAAACAGTATCCAACAAGCCTTACTTGTTAAATGGGTATAGATATTCAAGAATACAGACAACAGATTATCTCACTTATGCATGAAAAATTAATAACTGTCACTTTAGAGGAAAATTTACTCCTGACTGTGCTACCTAATGCAAAGTTGTTGAATCACCTGGACTCTCAATTAACAGAGATTTCACTAAATTCTATGCCTGGTTCAATAATTATGTATATAATCTGAAAACTGATGGTGTCCATGAGGTTGCTATAGCTGTTGATCCTCAAAACCAGCTAAGCAGAACCAAAAATTGATATGGTTGCCTCCCTCAAGATCATTTTCATAGCTCTTCACAATACTCAATGAAATTTGTTATCCCTCTACTGACCTTTGGGCCATTGCTAATTGTCTGGCTATTTATCTGGCATACAGAAAATTATGGACTGGTAGATTTAAGACATATCTTTAGGACCACTTACTATAGAACAAATTGCAGCCTTTTAAAGAACCATCTGGGTTACACATGTAGGTGACAACTATAAAGGAACATTCTCTGACGACACTGACTGAAAGCAAGTTGCTGATCAAATTACACCCAAGTTCCCACTATTTCTGCCTATATTTGTCATCATGCCAGGCTTGAAAATCTATCATCCACGTAGATTGGGATCCAAGTAAATAATTCTATATTTCCAATGCAGAGGGTACAGCTACCACTGCTTGCCATATTATAGACATTTGACAAAAGTTGACCCAGTAGGGATGTTGTTGTCCCACTTGTTACTGGAAGATTGAGTGCATATGATTTTTGAGCCCTTTCTGAGAGCTACCAGTGATGCCTCACAATTGATGACACCTTTTCAGGTTATGATGATGCTACTCCATTCTGATCAGCTGATTTTGCCTACATCACACTAACTCTTGAAACTATTGTTTGTCGTAATTCCAGCATTTCAGGTCATTTCTCAACTAACAGTGGTGCACCTTTTATCTCAGAAGCCACTGAATGTTCATGTCAAGTTATTTAATGGGACTTCTACATTTCCACCATTCATTTATAACTGGTATGCTGAGCAGTTGAATGGTCTCCTAAGCAATGTATTTAAATATGCCGACTATTTTGCTGACTTCTTTGACCCTACTAAGGCAATTTGGGCACTAAATGTGCTACCTTCAGAAAGTGATTATCTCCTCTCAGTGTAGATATTGATGAAGATAAAGGTACAGGGAATATAGAGGCTTTTTTGAAAATTTGGAATTCCATCCTGACTGTTCCTGGGCATTATACTTTCTTCTTTCACCTACAGCACCTAGTTACCATTTGCTGAGTATCCTCCTTGCTGAGTCCCCCTTAGACTTAGTCAAAGTAAGAGATGTAATGAGATTTTATAAGTAATGTAAAATTACCTGGTCCCTTTTACATCTGATGTTCCACAAGAAAGATCTATGCATGAGAAGATTACTGGCCAAAGAAAATGTATAGCTACTGTAGCGATACACCATGATTTTGGTAGTGGTGGAGGGAGAGTGACAACTAAGTACCTAGAGAAGAATCGCCTTAGAACACAGGACATCTGGGTCTGGGAGAGATATTAGTGGTGTTTCCATTTTGAAGTCACTTCTGAATCGTTTCTCATGAAGGAAAACACTCTGGTGCAGGTCTTCACACTACTGCAAGCCCCTTAAACTGGACTCAGACTTGAAAATGTCATGTCTGCCAGATGACTCTCATTTATCAGAAACAACAGGAGATGTCCCCAGATCCTGCACCTCTCGCACAAAACACCTGTAAACTACATTCTTGTTACTGTCACTTGTCATTCCACGTGATAGATGATTGTCACCTGGCTGATGTCAAGGACAATAAGACAGATTGAACGGACTGCCCTTAGGCAGTTCTTGAAAAACAAAAATTGACTTGATTATTCAAAGTGGACTGTGAAACTTATGGCCTACCAAGTGGTTGGGAGACACACTGTCAACCTGTACCTACTAACTGATGTATATACCATATATGCATGTGGGGGCAGGGGAGTCCTAATAATTATAATAAATGCTTTTTCTTTCTAGGGATATCAGACCACTGGGTTGTATTACTTATTTTAAGCCAGTCATTAAAATGTTCCTTCTCTGAAAACATGGCCACTTACACCTTAGTGTTTAAGAGACCTTGAGGTACAAGTGTTTAAGAGGCCACTTGTACCTTAGTGTTTAAGAGACCTTGAGGAAACCCAACAGCTCACCATGCCATTATGTAACTTACAGGTGGCTATGGTTAGCCCTTCAAAATAAGGCTACCCTAGGTTTCTTAGTTTCTTGACTGTCCTGGAGGAATAATTGACCTGATAGTTATAAGATATGTTAGGTAGGACCTGATCAGTTCTCATTTAGTGGTAATTATTTCCCAGTACGGAGACTGTACCCTTCCGTGTACTCACCCAGTGCCCTGTGAATCATGAGGTTTTCCAAACTGGCTAACGGGAAGAGAGTCTGTGAGTTCAGGGAACTGTATTATTGCCACTAATCATTTAATGCAGATATTTCCCTGGCCTCATGTATTTTTGTCACACATATGTACTGATCAATATTCAGCTGACTATTCAGTCAAACTAAAGAATGACTCTAATCACAAGTGCCATGGGGAGGTTTAAAAAGAATACTTTCAGATAGTAATGGATTCTGATTACATATTTTATTCTATTCTTTCTCAACTTTGAGCATAATTTATTTGCATCTTTACAAAAATTATGAAATCTTCATATTCCTTATTCGATGTTTCACAGGAGAACCTACTTTGTCCAGTGGAGGCAACCATCCCATTCCATCTGATATCTGTGGGATGTCAGAGACCAAGTGTTAAAATGCTGAGCTTGTGTGGGTGTTAAAGTACAAATAGGAGAAGAAGTGTATTCAGATGTGGTGGTGAGGGGGTATGGCTCTCCAGTCTGGAGCATTGGAGCTTGAATCAGATGAACAGTGGGTCCAGGTGAACAGTGGGCAGTCCAGTTCAGCAAGTCAGAGCCTGAACAGAATGAAAGGGCAACCCACAAAGGTGAGAACTGAATTGGAGTTACAGATCCCAGTTGGTTGGAGAGACCATCTTCATGGAGGGATGACCCAGCCAGAGCTGGGATAAAAGATAATCCATGCTCTTTTGGATATGGTATGTATTATAGTTTCATTTTTCTCTCAACTAGTTTTAAAGTTTACACTGTTTTCATTTTATTAGTCACTATAAAATAGTTTTCTGCGTATAAAATATACAATAGTTATCTGCATTCCATCAAGCTTATTATTAAGAGATACGTTTACCCATCTCTTGAACATTACAAATATCTTAGAATATTAACCTGTGTCAGTATTAGTTCTGTTCAAATGCATGTGATTATTTTGCTGTATAATTCTAAAACTGCATGATATTGATAATACTCTGTAAAGTTAAATTTTCTCAGATGTAACCACATATTTACCACGTTCTTTGATCTTTAGGCTAAAGCAATTTTAAATACCAGGCTTACTTTTCTTTGTTCTAAACTGGAAAAGCATTTTTTTGTAGATTTTGAGTAATCCCTTGTTATATCATTAACTCTTTGATCTGTTTTAATATGCAGTTTTCATCCGTCCCTTTTTTGCTGTTATCTTTGAGAGAATTGATCGTAGTAACTAAGCTGCAATACTAAATTAGAAGAGTTTTCAATCTTAAACAATATAACTTTGGCATAGTAAAATAATTTAAACAATAAAATGGGTTCATATTTGTAAGCTTGCATCTTAGCCTTTGTCATTATTCTTATTTTGATAATGAAACTTTACCTTGAAATGTCACTAGATTTTGTTCTGTGTGTGTTTATTTTATTGATCCTCCCAGTAAACATCATTAAACATACTATTTCAAACGTTAAAATAACTGCTGAAAGGCATCTGACGATTAAAAAGTCAGTGACAAATTACTGAGCTAGAATTTAAGAGTTGATATATAAACTTGTAGAACTGAACCTAGAATTAGGGGCTGCTTTCCTTATCCTCTGAAAAGGGCCCTAGAAACCTGAAATGCTTAGCATCACTGACAACTTCAAGGTGCTAGGGCTGTAACAAAAAGGAAAAAATGGGAATCCCAAGTCTTGTCAGTTTGAAGGCAGCTAGTAAACTTTCCATTTATTTTGAGTTAGAACTCAAAAGACTTCCCCATAAATCAGGGTAAAAGGTAAGTAGACCAACTCTCACTAGAGCCTGTAGCAAGGCTTAAAATCATCCCAATTTGTGAAATTAAATTAAAGCAAGTCTTGATTTCTGGTTATACCGGAGACATGACACAAAGGAACATAATCTCTTTCTGGAGGAGTAAGCATCATGAGAGGTCTTAAACTATTCCTGCAATAATGATTGGATTACTAATATGCACATGCGTGATGGTGTCCTCTTGGTCTCCAAGGCTCTTACTTTTCTTTATTCTTTTTTTCTTTCTGCTCCTCAGATCAGATGCTGATTATTTTGTCATCTCAAACATGCTTTTGAGTTTTTTACAGATTTAAAAGATTTTTCAGTTGTACTTTTCTGTTTGGTTCTGTTTATACACACACACACACACACACACACTGATATTTTCTCTTTAGTGGAAATCATTCTTACACTTTAATTTAACTGGCTCAATTTAGATATGGCTTCCTTTAGTTATTTGGGAACATTTTATAAGTTTATTTTAATTTTTATTTAATAAGAATTTATTACTTTTGTTAATTTCTAATTTATTAATTCTATCTTTCAATAATTGACATAAAAATGTTGAACAGATTATTACACGTCAGGAATGAAGAAATTACACTACTGGAATAAATCATGCTCTAAATTACTCCCTTTGTTTAAACAAAACTATATATTTTTGTTGGACATATACATCCTATATGGACTAAAGATACAAACTGACAGATGGACTCAATCTCAGAGCTCAACTATTATTGGAATCCAGCAAAAGATTACCCATGTATTGACTAAAAGAAAAATTACAAGAAAATTTAAGGTCATTTGAGTCATAGTTAATAAATTCTGAAAAATATGATGAGGTTTCTTTAAACCCATGATTCATAACTAAATGGAAGGTTGTTGACCTTCCCCCTAAAAGGAAAACAGATATTGGCTATTTTGATTTAGTGACCATAAAGCAAAACATGCATGTTTTGTAATATTGGGGTTCAAGATGCCCTCAGCTCCCCTGAGAGGGCATTTCTCCAGGTTCTTGGTCTCCTGCCCTCTCAAGAATGAGAGAGAGGACCATGGTGCAGTGCGCAGTAAATGCCGGACTCAAAGGTGTTTGTAGAAAGAGATTTATTTAAAGAGAGAGAGAAACAGGAGAAGGAAAGAGAAAGAAACAGCTAACTCTGACACTGAGTGAGAGAATCCAGAAAGATGGAGTCCAGGAGAGGAAAGCAGCTTCCACCCTGATTGGAAGGGAATAGAGAGAGATGGAGTTTAGGAGGGGAAGACAGGCTTCCATGAGAAACTATGGAAGGGGACTCCAGCGGGGAAATCCAGGAGAGAGAAAAACAGCTTCCACGAAGGGAGTGTTTGTGGAAGGGAATCAAAACATGGAGTCTGAAGGGGTGTAAAAGAAGAGGATTTTTAACCTGGGAGGAACCCCCACCTTCTCTAAGACTCCTGGCCAATGAAAGGAGTTCCTTAGAACTTTTGCTGGAGTGATTGACTCTTAGTTTCTTCCCACGCCCTCCAAACATAAACAGTTAAATCTCCCCGATGGAGAGAGATGGGAGGGGCCATGGTGCTGGTAAATTCTTGCCCTTAAAACTATGCCCCCTTGTGGACCCAGAAAGAGAACACATTCTCTCAGTATGACTATAAAACCTGAAGACAATAGGGACATCAAAATTAAAGAGCTTTTGTGTTTGTATACAGGGAGACAAGGAATGACTATTTAATGTATCACTTCTAAATATATGTATATCCTCATCTATTTGGTACCTTAGAAAATAGTATTACAATAATTGGTATAAGACATGATTAATACTTTTTCCCATAGACTTCAATGATTAGCTTTAGTCCTTTTATAGTTTTAGGTTTTAGAGGTAGTGCTTAATTTGAGTAGAAATTAAATGGATCAGTCTAAACCTTAATGAGTTCAGATGTCTTATATTTGCCTATATCACGATAATTTGTAACATTCAAGTAGTGTTGACCTAGAGATCTATTTAGGGCTTTAGTCAGACACATGGTTACAGATATTTTAAAGACAGTGTTCAATTTAGCAATGAATACTGGTTATCAGTATTCCAAGGAAATATATGTAAGAGGAACACTTGATTTAGAGATTATGATTGTTTCAAATATTATTCCCTACAATTTGTTGAATGTGTTATCAAAAAAACAAAATAATATATTTTGTTGAAATATTCAGTGGCGATCTCTGTGGCATGGGACTTAGTAACGACTGAGAATTATTAGAGATACCTACCGAGTATTTTGTTGAGGAAGATGTTGAGTATTGGACTATGGCTTAAGGACACTACTGCAGTGTTCCTAGAAATTAAATTAAATATTTACAATATTAAATTTTAAAAAGCTATTTATCAGTCTGTGTTCTTCAGAAAAACTATATATTAATAGGCTGAAAGATAAATTGATCAATTGATAAATATATATAGATATAGAATAGAGAATGCAGAAAGAGATTGGCTATAAGCATTTGGGTTATGCAATTATGGAGGCTGAGAGGCCCCAATATATGCAGATGGCAGGCTAGAGGCCCATCAGGGTGATGATATCGTATCAGTCCAGGTCCAAAACCTGAGGGCCAGAAGAGCCAATGATATAAGTATGAAACAGAGTTCAAGTCTGAAAAGCAGAAGAAGATCAGTGTCTTAGCTTGAAAGACATTCGGGCACAGAGGAAGAATTCTTTCCAACTCAGCCTTTCATTATATACAGGCTTTCAGGGGGTTGAAGCCCATTCATATTGGAGAGGGCAATCTGCTATACTCTGCCTATTCATACAAATGTTAATCTCATGCAGAAACACTCTCCAGAAATGATGTTTAACTAAATATATGGGTACCCTGTAGCCCAATCAAGTTGATACAATAAGTTAGCTATCACAGTTTACTTTTTATATTTGGAGAAATTTATTCTTTTAAGTTTAACAGTAAAAAGGAAAATTGGATAATTTTTTCTCTCTCAGAAGATGTTCATTGATCATTTACTATATTCTTTTTCTTCAGATTCTTTGCTAGTGCAAGACAATTGCTTTTTCCAATATGCTTTTTGCTTATAATATCTAACAGATGGCCTGATCAAATGAATCTCCACTGATATTTGATCACTGGAGTGTAAGAATCTAATTGTTTCACTTGGGTCATCAGTTTCTTCTGCTTTTGTCCTAAAACCCTTTCAGAATGTTCAAGGATTTGGAGACTTGAGAATGGGACTATTTCTTATGGTAAATCTTACATTTCTGGTTTGAGCCTATTTTTTAAAAAGTAAAAAGATAGCTGGATCATTTGTTTAGGGATCTATTTCAAATCTCTATTAAGGCATTACAATTTGTTCTTGAACTCTCCAGCGAATTCATCCTTTACTACTTTAAAAAGGGAATTAGAACTTTGTTTCCAGAGAAAAGAATTGGGGATGACCTCCAAAAGATGTTGACTCTTAAATTCATGACCTCTGAAGTCACTATTGGGATTTTTACATTCTGATTTTTCTATTTAAGGTTTTTTTTTTCTTTTTAATGTGAGGTCTCTACTAACCTATGAATAAATGGATATATATTGTAGAGCCTTAGATCATATATTAATGGAACTATTTAAAATAATCTCTAAATGTCTGTATATCTTGTCTAACCATTAAAAAGTCATTAACAGTATTTAATCATGTTGAAAAAGACAAGTGCTTAATATGAACCATAATACATTTGAAGTATTGTTTCAATGGCCTGCAGGGAAGAGAAACAATTATATAAGATGGGTAGAACCTAGGTTAAGAAAGGATCATAGGAGACTGTCCATGAGTGAGTAAACTTAGACTTAGTTAAACACATGAAAATTTGGCTACACTTAGTCTGATACATTACTTTTATACCTTGGGTTTTGTTGGGGTCCAAACAAGTGGTGCATAATTTCCTCTAGTAACAACCAAAAATCTACTAATCGTGGCGGAGAAAAAATATGGTGAGGATGTTTCTCATAGGGCCATATTCCTGCAGATATTATAGGATAGGTCTGAATACAATACTCATAAATTTTGATAGATGGCCCAAGGCAAAATTTGTCTTAGAAGGTGGCCAATCTGATGAGAACTTTTGATGTTACCATCCTATGTATGTTCTCTTATCTATAAATATTTGCTTAAAGATACACACAAAAGTGGATAAGGACAATCAGATAGTAAAAGAATTGTGTTAGTAACTAGGTAGATTTACGTCAAGGATAAAAGCTTCCAGATCAGATTAGTTAACGAAAGAAACACTAAAAAATATTTTCATCCTGGATGAGCATGGTGGCTCATGCCGGTAATCCCAGCACTTTGGGAGGCCAAGGTGGGCAGATCATGAAGTCAGGCGATTGAGACCAGCATTGCCAACATGATGAAACCCCGTCTCTACCCAAAATACAAAAATTAGCCAGGTGTGGTGATGGATGCCTGTAATCCCAGCTACTTGGGAGGCTGAGTCAGGAGAATCGCTTGAAACTGGAAAGCAGAGGTTGCAGTGAGCTGAGATCGTGCCACTGCCCTCCAACCTGGGCAACAAGAGTGAAACTCCATCTTGAATATATATATATATTCATCCTTATAAATAAAATTCATCCTTATTTTTATTTATATAAAATAAAAATCCATATATATATATATTCATTCTTAGAAATAAACTAAAAATTTGGAGCATATCAAAATGAAATAGTAGCACAAATCATTGAATGATTTATCTCATTGTGACAATGACAGGAAACCAACAAATTTCTAGGCAGACAGGGATAGGTTCCCAGTGAAATCTGTTGTTCAAGCCAATGACAGTTTAGAACCTGGAAACTGAGTTGCCAGTTCCAGATAGAGTCCACAACCAGAGTGAGAACTTCTATCTCCATCTTACCCACTCTTCAATTGGTTCTTTCTGAATGATTCCTTTTAACCAATCAAATGGTGCTTTTTCCAAGACAACCCATGGGCCAATAAGCATGCACTTTCCCATTCTAAGCCCATAAAATCCCAGACTCAGCCTCACAGATGGCATCCTGCTTTTGGGTCCCCTCTCCTTGCTGAGAGCTTTCTTGCTACTCTGCCTTTCTTACTCTCTGGTGTCCACCTATCTTATTTCTTTTGGTTTCAGGAAAAGAACCCAGAACCTTCCAAACTGGAGGAGTGAAAGACCCATAACACTCCACTCCTGCTCACTAAGCTGCAGGCAGTGGGAGTAAAAGAGCTGTAACCCTCACTCCCACTCAGCAGACAATGGGACTGGAGAAGCCACTGGGCACCACTCCCTCCCAGTCACCAAACTATGGGAGCAAAAGAACCACAACAATTTTTTCAGTTGAGGGACTCCTAAGAAGAAGCCCAAAGGAATCTCAGAGGAGCATACTGAGTTTTAAGTAAAGCTTCTTGAGCCTCAGAAAAATGGGCTTTCAATTGGACATACAGCTACTGTTCAACTTACAATAAGGGATAAATCCATAATTAAGTAAAAAATATTGTAAGTCAAAAATGCCTCTAAAAATTCATCAGAAATTAAAAAAAAGTCTTAAGTCAAACCAGTTAAGTTGAAGACCATCTGTACTTGAGTCCACTGGGATGGCTCATAGCCTACTTCCCCAGATGACAATTGTTGATTAAATAAAGCTATTTATGAAGCATATTGCTGGAACTGAGAACAAGGCTATCTTGACAGAAATTTAGTAAAGTCTCAGAAAGGAAAGTCATGGGTGGATATTCATAGGCTTGGAGGAGGGTCCATGTTCAAGAGATTTAATTTGAGCCTTTTGGTATGAATATCTAAATGAGATTGGGAAAATTTGATATTGTGACATAATGTTAGAACTTATGGTCTCAGAAAGCCAAGGGTCTTTAAATATGTCTGGATAACTTAAACACTATTGATAAATGAGCTGAGTACCTGAATAAGAAAGTTATTTTTCTGAGAATGGAGGTATTTACTCAGATGAGCAAACTATTTGATCCAAATATTAGACTGAAAGACTTTTATGTATAAGCATAAAGAATACTTACTGCTTATAAACTTATCTTCTTGGGTATGAATGTCCTAGATCAAAGAATTATACTCACAGAAGCAGCCTTAATTCTCACTGGGTTATAGGAAAGAGATTTAAGATGAATTAAAAGTTTAACTACTAAAATATACTGTAGTTTCTTCCCTAAATACAGCAAATAATTCTTAAGCTTGAAAAACATTATATATGGTTATGTATTAGAATGTACTTAATGGTGTGGGTATTTTAAAATGTTCAGTCAATATCGTGGTAAGATAATTTCTGGTGAAATTGCCTTAATCACTAAACATTGTTGTTGTTGTTTCCTTGTTTGAAAAGAAAAAATCTGTTCAATGCATTTTGGTGTTTATTACCTAGAGTAAAATGTCATTCTTTAATACTAACCATGAGCACTGAACATAAACAGCTGGAAACATATATTTTGGGCAACTCAGTTGATATATTTTATATATATATATATACACACACACATATATATACATACATATGTATATATCTGTCATTTTTAATCTTTTATGAAAGAAGTTTTCATTTGCATCAATATGCTAGTCCATGGAGTACACAGATTGTTCTACAAACCATATGGTAACTAAGCCTCATTACTGAATGCAGTTGACAAAGAAACAACTAGTCAACATCAAATAAATGGATTATTTTGTGCGAATAACTGCCTCTTGGTGATGATAATAAATGTTTTTATCAGGGAAATGTCTAACAATAATTCAATGACAATTTACAATACCTTTATGGCCTTCAAATGCCTGTACATTCTCTTTCTCTCTCTCTCTCTATATATATATATGCATGTGTTTTTATATATATATATATACACATGTATATGTGTGTGTATATATATATATATATAAACACATGCATATATGTAGAGAGAGAATAAAATGACCTGTCCTTTGTTTTAACAGAATATTCTAGATACTGTGTTGGTGATAAACTAGAAGGAAAAGAGTGAACACAAGAAGAAATAAAATGTATATATATGTGTGTATGTATATGTATGATTTATGTATATATATGTGTGTGTGTATGTGTATTATATACACACATATATATACATAAACACACACACACATATATAGATATACATAAATTTAATATAAAATATTCTTGAAATACTAAAGCAATAATCAACCTCTGGGATAGTCCAGCAATGCATATGGTTATGTTTCAAGGTTTCAACATCATTTCCATATATTCTATAACCATAAAATAATACCTTTGACATATTTTAGATAATTGTACTGAAAAGAAAATAAAAGTTTGTAATATAACAGTGTTGAAAAGTGAAAACTAGAAGCTGAGCATGGTAGATTTTGTTTCCTTTCCCTTTATTTTTATATAATGCAGGCAGGTTTGTGGTAGCTACAGTTCTTTAATCACAACATGATTAAAAATCTTTATTATTTAAAATATCATGTTGTGCATAATGAATACACTCAAATTTGTGTCAATTGAGAAATAAAAAAGAATCCAGCAAACAATAAATGAATGCAAACCTTTAAACCATGACTCAACATGAAAGTATCGCTGATGTGCTTATAGTCATACAAAGTTATAGAAAAGTAACACATGGGGGGCATTTTAATAAGATGATTTGGTGGTGATGAGAAGAAAATGAAACAGCTACAGCTCTTTGATAGCATTATTAAAGTTTAGCTTTCATTTATATCTTCAATAACTGTGAGATGCAAAACAAATGACATTTGTACATATTTTATACCATTGGGGGAAATGTAAAAAGTAATTTGAAATGTTTTCTTAAATGCCTAAATCTAAATTTTGATAAGTAAGTAGTGAAAGATGGTTGCTAAAAATAGCATGCACTATGGAATCAAATAGAGTTGTAGCTACAATGATAAGATTTTGATGCCAAGTTCTGTGAACTGTTTTTTATATTAACAAATATTTATTGAGAGCCTACTAGGGAATGATCATAGATCAGTGAATAAAAGTTAAAACTTATAGTTTTCATGAATCTTTTATTGTAGTAAATGGACAGTACCAGAAAGCAAATTAAGTACATACACATATACACATAGCTCTAGCTATAGACATGTATCAAGTTAGAATGTGTTATGAGCTTTTGAAAAAAAGTAAGAAAAGGCCATATGTAGTGTTCATAGAGTAAAAAGTTGGGTTTGCTCTTTTAATTAAAATAGTCATGGAATATTATGTTGGAATATTAACATAGAACTAAATATCAAAGGGACGTGTGGGTGCAAGCCAGGCAAATATCCTAGAGAAGTATAATCAAGGCAGAGGGAACATATATGAAGGCCCTGAGTTTGACAGTATGACTATTATTTCAAGGAATTTCAAGAAGGCCAGTATCAATGAAGTGGAGTGATCCAGGGAGATATATGAGATGAAGAGAAATAGCCAAGGAAAAGGTAGCCTTCAGATAATGCCATGCTTTTTAATCCAAGGTAGTTTCTTAAGCATTTATCCTGAATAATGTGAGAAACCTTTGGGATATTTTGAGTACAGACATAAAATGACCTGTCCTTTGTTTTAACAGAATATTCTAGATACTGTGTTGGTGATAAACTAGAAGGGAAAGAGTGAAAGCAAGAAGAAAGAAAATAATTTTAGCAATCTAGGTAAGAGATAAGAATGTGGTGTGCCTCACTTACTGAAGAAATAATTTTCACGAAAAACAAAACAGTTACCCTGTAAAGTATGGAATGAAGCATGATATGGAAGAGGCAGGGTGTGGGGTAGAAACTAAGGAAAACAACTCTGGTAAACTCTGGCATTGACCCAATCAATAGGAGTAGGCACTGCTGTGCAAATCACATTTCAGAGTTGTTTGATGGCCCTGTCTGTAAGTATGAATTTGATTTGAACCAACTGAAAAGTAGATGAGATCTAACCTGCTCTCATCCTCCAATATTTCTTTCTTTAGTCAACTGAGGGTGACATTCAAAAAAGCTAGAGTGTGGGTGTTGACTCCATAAAGGAAATCTGGGAGGGGTATCAAAATATCATCTACCGTAAAAAGATTGAGAATTGCTTTGATTTTAAATTATATGTTGAAGGTAGATAAACAGGATTTGTAATGGATTAAATGTTAGCACATGATTAATAAAGGAATTAATAATTATTTTTAAAAATTAATCTGGAATGGAGTTGCCATTTACTAAAATGTGAAAGTTTATAGGACTAGCATATTTGAAGGCAGGGGTATCAAGAGTTCAGGCTTTTACATTATAATTTTGAAATACCTACTACATATCCAAGTGGTAACTGAGTATATAGGTCTGGGATACAGAAATCATCCTAGAGTTGTAAATTGGAATGGTCTTTATTTAGACCATTTAGATAGTTTAATGCTATCGGACTGATTCTGAGACAACCAAAGGAGTGAGCATTGAAAAAATGGCCAAGGTATAGGCCTTGGAGGTTTACATTATGAAAAAGTTTGGGAGCTGTGGATGAAGCAGCAAAGAAAACTTATCTGGACACAATGACTATAAACAAGTCTTGACAAATTTATGTCAAAATGGAGGAGTTCTAATATAAGGTAAAAAGTGAAATGAGCAATTATGTGCAGGTGAAAACAGGGTTAAAGAGCTTTACTTTTAAGATAGAATGATGATCTGAATACTTGCCTCCTAGTGGTTAAAAATTCAGTATAAAGTGCAGAGAACACAAAACGATTCCAGAGAGAGTGTAGAGGATTGTGGGAGCAGTGTCATTAAGTAGGTGAGAGGGAATGGGATCTGGTAGTGTTGGTCTTTGCTAAACAACATGGAAAATACATCTTATGTACTCAGAAAGAAACAGAGTATAGAGGCAAAGAAGTAGACAGGTGGTTCAATGGGACAACAGCAGCTGGGGCAGTTGTTTGTTATCTGTGTTTGCTGAGAAATCTTTGAATTTTGTTCAGATCATTATTTGGCTATTCATTACACATCAGAAAATAATCTATTTTCGGAATGTATCTTCTTAATGAATTACTGCTTATTCTATTGATGAAGAGCAGCCACAGAGACGAATTTTTGTTTGGAACCACAGCCAACTCCGAGAGAATTTGACTGTTGGAATTATTGGGCAAGTTAGGAAAAATAGAAGAGGGCAAATAAGAGAATTCATTTTTCCTTGGAAGCATTGTTATGCTAATCTCTGTTTTATCCAATGTATATTGATATGCATAGGCTATGTACTCATAAACTTATATATTTTTACCTCCATTTTATAGAAAACTGAAAATTGTCTCTATATCAAAATTATATTAAAGTCTCTATAAAATAATTTTCTCAAAACCGTAAAGCTAATAAAATATAAAACTTAGTTTCTAACACAAATTAGCATGATATTGGTACGCTGTTAAAACACTATTGTTTAACATGTTTTTCTGACTCATGAATTTCCAGTAAGCTCGCTGATATAATTAAATGTTTGAACAGATTCATAATTATTTTTTGAAAGAGTATTTTATATGCTATGTACTTTCTAAAGCATCACATCAAGAGGCATATGCTATATGATTGTCTCTTTGTATTCTTTGCTTATTCATTGTGAATAATTGAAATTTTTACCTGTTGGAAGAAAAATTCCCACAATAGCCATAGTATGAAAACAACTTAAATGTCCATTGACAGACAAATACATTAAAAAGTGTGATATACATGGAATGGAATATTATTGAACCTTAAAAAGAAGGAAATCCTGCCATGTATGATAACATAAATGAACCTGAAGGATGTTAATGCTAAGTGAAATAAGCCAATCACAAAATGACAGATACTGTATGCTATAATTTTCTTATAACTGAAGCAAGAAGATAATTTTAAGCCCCTATTAGCTACTTAATTTTGTGTGCATAATTGGCTTTTCAAATATAAGACTAATGACAGATTTTAAAAAGTAAAATGTCTTAATTTGAACTAATAAAATGTGAAATGATCATATAATGTTTTTATAATATTTTTAAAAGTGATTTCTTTGACATTTTCACTTTTTGTCTGATTTTTTATGTAATGTTAATTTTCATGTAATTTTAATAACTGTCTAGCAATTGTGAGATTACATATCCTCATTATATATGACATTTTGTGACTTAGTAATGAAAATGAGTGTTTTCATGAATTGAACCTTTGCAATGCTGGCAAATAAAATATGGGCTTTATAAGGTCATATAAATTGAGCTATAAAAATTTTAAAGATAACTTTTCAAATCAATAATTTTTTTTGAATCATTGACATGCATGCATACAACTGTAGTTCATTTTGATGCTGTCTACTGTCTACTAAAAATTGAAGACAATATTGAATTTTAATAGTATCATGTTTTATGATGTTATTACCTGCTCATATAGAAAATAACCTTCAAAGTTTGGATTCTGAGTTCAAAGACTTAAAAGTAAGAAATCTAGTGCTATTAAGTAAAATAAAAATTATCAAAATTTAAGTTGTGGTGGAGGTCTGATTTTTCCAATTGAACAGAAACTTTTCTTACATCCAGAAGTAGATTCACCTACATAATTTGTGATGCCAAATACAAATTTAAAATGTGGAGAACCTATCTTTTAAAAAATATGTTTTCCTTTTTCTGCAGTCTCTTTTCTTACCTGTCATGGTGTTAGTATTTGCTATTTAATGGCAAATTTCTTAGGGCATAGGACTACTTTTGGGATGAGTGCAGATCCTCACATGTTCCCAAGGTCCCGCCCCATGACTTGGTGCATTGGATGGGTGTGCCTGAGTATATGAATGTACTCATGGTGTACATGAGTGCATCAGTGTATCAGTATATAGCATCACCATCACCTTCTTTGAATGGAGGAAACTACACTAAAAATAGATGATAGATAGATAATAGACAGAGGATAGAGAGATGATAGACAGATGATAGCTTAACACTATAGTTAATATTGCTGGTAAAGCATCTTTCTGCTTTACTTTCGCAAGTCTTTCTTTAACAACAGTCAGAATTTGTCCGTAGAGTTAGATGTTAGTGTTGAATGACCTTGTGACACTTTCCTTTGCTAAGCCTTGCTTCCAATGTAGTAAGTGCAAAGTCAGAGATAGACTGAAGGAAGTAAATAATCCCCAAAGCAAGGCACTTAACTCATCTTTGGTGCATTAGGAAAACTTTTTTAGAGGTTAGTTTTAAGTCAAGTTCTAAAAGAAACTAATCCCATTGCTAGGTGAAGGGGTCATGAAGACAGATTAGGTAGAAGGGAGAACAGAAGTAAACACACAGAGGTTGAAAATCACAAGGTGAATGCAGAAAAACAGAAAAGAATTAATATTTTTCCAGCAAAAGGCAGGGAAAAGGAAAGATAACAAATAAAGTCACCACAGGCCTTCATATTCTGTTTAATAATTTCAACTTTATACTGTAAGTAAATAATTCTCAATTGGGAGCAATTTTGCCCACCAGGAAACATTTTGTAATGCCTGGAGACAATTTGATTGTCACATCTTGAGATAGGAGCTGCTAATGAATATAGCAATAGAACCAAAGATGTCACTAAACAGCATTACAATGTTGAGCAAAACAGCCCTCAGAGCAAATATTATCTGACCCCAAATGTCCAGAGTGTAACGTGCAGAAACTCTGCTGTAATTGAATGGATATACACCTAAAAGTTTTAAAACTTGGAGTGAACTAATCAGATATGCCCTTCGGATAGCCTATGATGATATCTATATGGCTATATGAGATATAATTTACTAACATTTAATATAGTATTTTCAAGATTGCACTAAATTTTATAGAAAACGTATACTTTCAATCCTTATTTGACTTCGGAGGAAGCTGAAATATTTCCATTAGTGATTAAGTGCTCTATAATAATACCTCTTGCAAAATTGAAACTGCAGCTCATAACTCAACAAGTGGTTCAGGATTAATTTTTATCCCCTCTGCTACCATCTGCTTGGTTGTCTAATTGCACTGTTCCACAGAATATTGCATTTTAATTATAAAAGGTTGAGAGAACGTTAATTTGGTATGGATCAAGGAAAAGATCTCAATTAGATTTTCCATAATTTTCAGTTTGACCTCTTGCATTTTCTGTTTGTACTGCTGACTGTAGACAACATTTGAGAGATGAATTGTAATTGGTTAAATATTAAAGTGATCTGGCTTTAAATATAATTACCCTAAACATGAAATGCTAATATATTTGGAGTCTAGATGAACTATATTATTTTCTAAAGTTAAAAGTGTAATGCTAAAAGTAATATATTGTTATTGGAAAAGAAAATGTCAACTGAATTTATGAAACAGCTCTGCAAGTTGATAGAAACACAAAACCAGTGATTTTGCAGAATTTAATCAGGCAAACTACCACCACAAAAACGTGTAAGTATTCAAATTTCAATTCTTCATCATGAATGCAATCAGATCTAGAAGATACACTCAAAATAAGGCTAAATTATAATTTCAAACATAATCTGAAGCTTTAAAACCACAAAGCCCTTACCAATGTACTCCTCTTTTCCCCAGCTACTTGCAAATATATGATATTAATATATCAAATGTTATTTTTGATTGGTAATCAAATCTAGCTTTACATGCATCAGTGTGATAAAACCTAAAAAAACAGATGGAAAGTTTTAGCTATTTGAACCGTTGTTCATCATTTAAAATGTGTGAAATCAGCTTTTTGGAGCCCATAAATACTTGTTATTAATTTGATTGAAATTGGATTATATCAATGGAAGAATTGTTAAAAGCTAGTATTCTTTCAAAATTAAATATTCCTGTTCATGAGTAAATGAAATATTTCTAGCAATTTATGCTTCCTTTGACCACTTTCAGAAAAAATTTATAAATTTCTAGTTATGGTACTCTACATCTTCTGTAAAATTTATTTTCAAATATATTGCTCAATAATTAGAGAAAATTCTAAGTTATGTTTATTTTTTGCTTGTTAATAATGCATTATTATTATTTTAACTTTTATATCTTTCTTTTTATTTTAAATAAATTATTTGTGGATAACTTGGCATGCTTTATCACCAATGACATAATCCACAGGCAATTCTGGTTATATATTCTGTTTTAGAAAAATTATACTTTTACTGTTTTTTAACGTTATAGCATTTTGTTTGATTATAGTTGACATAGGAAGTTGATCATCATATTTCTAGATTTTCTCTCATTTTATGATTATGTATTTATTTATTTGAGGCAGAGTCTCACTGTATTCCCAGGCTGGAGGGCAGTGGCACGATCTCGACTCACTGCAACCTCAGATTCACCAGTTCAAATGATTCTTCTGCCTCTGCCTCCCTAGTAGCTGGGATTACAGGTGCCCACCACCATGCCCAACTAATTTTTTTGTATTTTTAGTAGAGACAGGGTTTTGCCATTTTCGCCAGGGTGGTCTAGAACTCCTGACCTCAAGTGATCTGTCCACCTCGGCCTCCCAAAGTGCTGGGCTTACCAGCATGAGGGACCATGCCTGGCCAATTTTCTCTCATTTTAAAAGGAATATTTGATTTAGTTTGGACATTTCTAATGACCTGCCATCCTTTCGCTAATGCTGATTTCTATGTTCAGCCTGCTGCTAAACAATATAGTTATTGGCTTTTCAATTTAGATAAGTGCCTTTGAGTTCTAGAATTTCTATGTGATCCTATTTTTATTCAAATTATCAGTAAAAACTCTTCATAATTTCATTTACTTTCTACATGTTTTTAAAAATATTTTCTTGATTATAATTATCACAAAGAATTCAGTGTTCATATATGTTATTTTCAATACTTTTGTTACGTATGTGTCTGCCTTTGTCTGTCTGTTCTCTTATACAGCCCTGTCTATTTTCATAGCACTTAGTTTTTAATTCAATAATTTTTTTGTATTTACCCAAATCTGGAGATTTGAGACAATATCTCTCACCAGTGAAGGTTTACTTCTTAAGCAGATAGAGTGCAGATTCACAGATAGCTTAGCTCAACCTGGATTGCATTTTGGGAAGAACAAGCCCACCACTACTTTGCCCTTGTTTCTGAATGGACCTCCATGTACTTTTCACTGTGACTTTCGCATGTCTCAATGTGTAAAGAGTGAAAACATTTACGCTGCTTTTTAGACGTTCTGGCTTAGCCTGACATGGGTTGAAAATATAGCAAGTATCTTTAATTTGTACCCTTGAGATTCCTCAAGTCTCCAATTTGATATTTCCATACCTAACTTTCAGCTACTGAAATCTTAACTGATTTCCCTGTCCCCCAGGAGTGGTACCCAACCAGATACCAAGCCTGCTGAAACAGGAAAACTCCTCCAAAGGGTGGAAAAATAAGAATTTTCAGTACCAAGCTGGCACTCTCTCAAGGACTTTAATCCTTCACATGTAATCTTGGAGACCTCCTCTTAGGTAGGCATTTGTCTTCTAAGCACAAGATGGAAATCCTACTTGGTTTTTCTGAGGTTTTCATTTTCATTCTTAAGCCTCTTGTCCAGCATAGCTATGAGATTCAGCATCTGTTTCGAAGGATAATCCAAACATGTACAGATTTCAGTGATGTCCAGTTTTGCCATTGCATTCTCTGTTACTGCCAAAAGTTCTGCTTATTGCTCCACCCCAAGCAGTTGCCCTCTGTCTGTGCCCAGCCTAAATTCCCAGATTCCAGCCTTCAACCAGCATTAGTAGATATCACCAATGAGAGCTTCAACTTCTCAGACAACCTATACAAGATTAATCTTTTTTCAGAATTCTATTTTGTTTGTGGAATGTTTTACCTGTCATTGAACTACTGTATTGCCCTCTTAATAAGAGTATATTTGTAAAAAGCATGAATGATTATCGAATTTCACGAAATAACTTCTTGTTGACTACAGAGACTGTCTTACAGCTTTTTTCTTTAAATTATTAATGCAGTAAATCCCATTTAAAGATTGTTGTTACTTAAGCCTTCTTGCATTCCTAGAAGAAACTCAAATACAATGCTGTGTCTTGTCTATCTGCCACCATAGTGTTCTAGCTACAAGAAAAGACACTTTGACCCTTTTCATTGCCTGTAATCCCAGACCAGGTCCCATACCTGCTGGCTTCTTTCCTTCAAGTGGGATGGTAGTAGTAGCACAGGGGGAAGTAGTAGCAGGTGGGGAAGCAGTTTTACTTCCTGGAAGATGGACAGCACATAGATTGTTTCACTGAGCAAAAATATCTTGGATATTTATTAGTTATTCATCATTCCTAAAGCAGAGATTTCCTCTACACTCAAATTAGGCAACGGTTTGAAAAGTGAAGTGATTTGGGCTTACACTCATTCTTACGTAGTCTAAGCAATAATATATCACTGATTATATGCTAATTATGCTCCCTGAGCTCCAAAACTAATACATAATAATTTATTATCTAAAACTCTAAACTTTGACATTATAGAAGGGTAGAGACATGCAGTGTTGTGAGAAACAACAAATTAGTAAATTTTTGTGGTAACCTAGAGATTTTGGAGGCATTTTATTATAAGTAGCAGGGACTTTGGAATCAGACACACTGTAGTTCTTAAAGACTGGCTCCTAATCTCTCCCATGATGTGATTTAAATGACCTACCTAAATATGCTGAACTAGATTATTTACCTTTTTAGATGAGAATAATAGCACATATTGGACAGGACTAATTTTAGATTAAATGAAAGAATTTATGTAACTTAGTAGTCTGATTGTTCTCTACCTTGTCTCTTTAAATTAGTAGTAATGCTGAAAATTTATGTTGAAAATGTAAACTCTTTCTAAAACACTGCATAAAAGTAGAATTTTTATGTTACTGAAAGTGGGAGAAAAATGATATTGTCTAGTTTGTTCTAAATAATATATGGTAGCCTGAGGAAAGATGTGTAGAATCACATTGCAGTAGATTTGGGACACATATGTTCTTTGACACAAAGAAAATAATTTATAAAATACATTTTTTTACTTATAAAAATTCTTTTGACTAATTGAAATGACTTGCAGATTTATTAAACAGTAAAAGGAATCAATATTCTCTTTTTATTTTATTCTTTCATCATATAAGATTTTAAATTGGTTATTTTTAAAAATTTATAACAGATACATTTTTTAAGTTTGCCAAAATTTTAAAATAGCTTAATAAACCCACATTTCACAAATGACAAAAACTATTGCTTGATTATATTAATAAATTAATAATTAAGACATAAATATATATTTACTAATAATCAACCTTTGACTTATAGTCAAGTGAGAAAAATTTACTTTAAGAACTTCCATGAAATCCTTAAGTAGTTGTCAAGAAACGATGTAAATGTATTTCATTTTACAAAATAAACATATTATAGTATTCGTTTACAATTGAGAGATTTTAAAAATGACAAAATAACAAAAGGAACAGACACTACACAACTATGGATTGCTGGTTATGACTAATAACCATTTTACTGGCTTACAAATTTCATGCTTTCAGAAACAAATGAGATATACATATAACTAAACATATAATTCTGAACATCATAGTTAAACATAAGTGGTATAAAGTGTCCAAAATAAAATATCCTACTATCAGAGAGAAGCCTGATAGATCAAGTCAAAAGTTTTAAAATCATATAATTGTAAATTTAAAATAGCATTAAAACAATTGTTGGAAACAACTGTCACTAAACAACAACCCAAATCAAAGGCCTCAGCAGCCTCAGAAGCAAGTTTTCCTCTGATCATTTCCGGCCCTCCTGTCTCACAGTCCCATTCTTGCCAGAGCTAGCCATGGAAACTAGAATCTCTCTTCCCAAAGGCGGGTCATGAAAACCAGAACACCTTTTCCCAAAGCCAGACATAAACCTAAAAATATTACTCTAACTTCACCTTGGCCTTTCTGTATAAAAACCGGCCATGAGGAAATGATCTGAACTACCTTGCTTGACTGTAGGTCATGAGACTCCCATTCCAGTGAGAGTCCTGCCCCACACCCAGAAGGAAACAATGCATGCTCGGAGAGGCCAAGAAAAAACTAGAAAGACAGGCCTTCCTGGGCTCCCCACTTAGTCTATTAGTATTAAAGCATACCATGTTTGTCCAGTTGTATTTATTTATTACCATCCATACTTTATTGAACCTAAGCATAAAAATGATTAATGTATCAGTCCATTTTCATATACCTATAAAGAAATGCCTGAGACTGGGTAATTTATAAAGGAAAGAGGTTTAATTGACTCCCAATTTCACATGGCTGGGAAGACCTCAGGAAACTTAAAATCACGGTAGAAAGGCAAAGGGGAAGCAAGTACCTTCTTCACAAGGAGAGAAAAGGGAGAGCAGGGGAAACTGCCATTTATAAAACCATCAGATCTCCTGAGAATTCACTCACTGTCACAAGAACAGCAAGTGGAAAACTGTCCCCATGATCCAATCACTTCCCACTAGGTGCCTTTCTGAATATGTGGGGATTACAATTCCAGATGAGATTTGGGTGGGGACACAGAGCCAAATCATATCAAGAAATTTCACCTGTAGCTTTGGATCTTCCTTCTGAAGCCTCCCATGTACACATGTTAAACAAATTTGTATGCTTTTTCACCATCTCCAATTAATCTGTCTTTTACAGGATGATTTTATAAGTGAACCTTCAGAGAGAACTTTTCCCTAGGCCCCTACACAGTGCTCAGAATATAGTACTTGACTAATATATGTGTTTGTGTGTACGTATAAATAAACATAATAAAATATTTATTTTTGTTTAAACTATTTTATTGTGAAATAATCTACATTTTTATTGATTCATTTGCCATTCTGGATAATTTAGAAAACTATAAAATAAAGGGTATAATTTATGGACACAATCTTTACTTAATAATTATTTGAGGGAACACAGTTTTCTATTGCTATGTAATAAATCAGCAAATTTACATAAATAATTATATAACAAATCTAGAGGCTCAAAGAGTATTATTTCTAACTTTATTACAATTGTTGGCAGAATTCAGCTAGTTCTAGGACTGAAGTTCCTGGTTTTTGGTTTTGTTTGAGACATAGTGTTGCTCTGTTGCCACCCAGGCTGGAGTGCAATGGTGCACCCTCGGCTGCAACCTCCACCTTTCAAGTTCAAGAGATTCTCCTGCCTCAGCCTCTGGAGCAGCTGATATTACAAGCACCTGCCATCATACTTGGCTAATTTTTGTATTTTTTAGTGACAGGTTTCACCATATTTGCCAAGCTGGTTTTGAACTCCTGACCTTAGGTGATCTGCCCGCCTTTGCCTCCCAAAGTGCTGAGATTACAGGCTTGAGCCACCACGCCTTGTCAGGCTTTTTCATCTTTAAAACAGCAAGAGTACATCACATCCTTCTTATGTTTTAAATCTGTCTTTCCCTTCTGTCACATTTTTCCTGCATTGAGACAAAGAAAGTTTTCTAAGAGTTTATGTGATTATATTCGGCCTACCTCCATAATACAGAATAATACCATAATCTTAATTGCCACTAATCAACAAACTTAATTGTAGCTGCAAAGTCCATTTTGCCTATAACATAACTTATTTATAGGCATGGAACCAGGTGGCAAAGGCCATGGGGCCAAAACTCTGCCTCAAGGGAGATGCTTTAAAGTTAAATAATATAATTATTATTGAGACATTATATGGACACGTCTGAGTGAATTTTTCTCTTTAATATATTATATTTAAATAATTACAATTTTAGTTATTTGCCTTAGGAAATATTTTACACTGATTCAAAACAAGAAAAATTGAAAAATATTTTCTATATATGGCAAGACAGCAGATTAATATATTCCAAATACTAGACTAGTACAAGTAGTTGGTAGAAATTGTCCAGATTTCAGCACCATTTCTCAGGGAGGTTATGATAATATTTGTGGATATAAAGTAGCTGAGCCTACTGATTGATAGAGTGTAATACAAGTAGGTAAGTATGTAGTGGGTTAACGTAGAAACATTTTGAGAATGTAGCACAAGATTTTTGCCTTCAGTCTTGTTTTAATAGTATAATCTAAGTATAACTACCTAATGGGTTCTTCTTGCCCACTGCACAGACAAAACCAATTAAGTGAGACCATGGCATTGCACTAAATAGAGTTTAATCAACGAGAGGTGGGCCACACCACATGGGATACAAAGTTATTACTCAAATCAATCTCACTGAAAATTCAGGGGCTAGAGTTTCTCAAGGATAATTTGAGAGACAAGAGCATGGATGCTACTGATTGGTTGGGATGCAATCATAGGGATATAGAAAAGGGTCCTTGTGTACTCAGTATGCTTCTGGGTGGGGGTCACAGGACAAGTTGAGCCAAGATTGATGGGTTTGAGTGGGGCCATAGGTGTTCAGAAATCCAAAAGCCTGAAAGGACATCTCAAAAGGGTATTCTTAGGTTCTATGATAGTGAATTGGGGAAATTACAAATACTGTGACTTCCTGAGTAATGGCTGGTAAGATTTAACTAACCCTACATCTTAGCAGAATTCAGGCCCCTCTCATCTGGTTTTGTTTTAGGGAAGGGCTATTATCATTTAAAATATATTAACATTTAAAAATATTTAATAAAATATTAAAATAAAATAAATTCCTCCCAAAGTTGTCCATCCTATGCCCAGAAATGAACAAGGGGAGCTTGGGGATGAGAAGCAAGACGGAGTTGGTTAAAGCAGATCTCTTTCACTGTCATAATTTTCTTGCTGTTATAATTTTTGCAAAGGAAGTTTCATAAGGCATGAATAAAGATATTTGCATCAAATGTTGGAAATGTTATATAAGAGGAAGAATAGTGATCACTCTATCTGAACAAAAACCAAAAACAATTTACATGTTGGAATGATGAACTCATTAATACAATTAATATGGGTAAATATTCTTGCAGTTTGTTCCAAAATATTTACTGCTTATTTTAAACTGAGAGGAAAAAATCTGAAAAGTGAACATATAAAGATGATATCCAAGTGGTAGCTGACAATCAGGCAATGCTAATGAATAATGTAATATATTTCCAGGAAATATAATGCAAAATGAGGATTTACAGAAATATTGCATCTAAAAAGAAACACAGGATTTTCCACTCTGCTCTGATTTTTTTAGAATTAATCTGAGTGTTTAAATTTTAAAATGTAAGCAAAAATGCAATATTTACACCTTCAAAGAAAAGCAAACTCAGGTCATTGTGGTCTTTAACTAATTTAGGCATTTTTCTTATAAATAATTGATTAAACTTCACCTAGTAATGATGATGACAGTGAAAATAATAAAGCTGGCAATACAGACTATCACCTTTGTTTTACAACAGATAATGATTTAGAAAAGGAAGTCACACAGAAATAATTTATTAAGTTCTTACTAAAATAGGAGTTTCTTAATAATCAAGAAGCAGTTACTGAGTAGTAAGGCAGCCTTATTCATGTAAGCCCTGAACAGGGTGAAAAACCAATCATTATTCTGCATAATAACAGTACCTATTGACTCCAGAGAAAGGGAGACATTCAAATTAATAAATATAAGACTGTTGAGATATTATTTGAATCTTCAAGATTTATTTAGTCGTAAACAACCCAGAAATTATATTGTTTGTAAGATGTGCGCATATATTTTGTTTCCAAGAAATAACATAGATTACTAACAAAATAAGCATGCTGACAGTATAAATTGGTGGCATCAACACACAGGATCCCTTACTGAGAGAATCTATGTCCATCTTGGGCTTCAGGGCTTTTGCTTTTTCCTTTTGCCACTGCCATCACCTGCTGCCCTGAAAGACACCCTGATAACTGAAAATCACTTCAAATTTGGAAAATGTTTGTGAGTAGGAGAATAGATCCTGACTCTGAACTGTGTGCAGAGATAGTAATTACTGATTTCATATATTAGAAGTTGTAAAAAAAAAAAAGGCTGATTTTGGTAAAACAAATTATTAACTTGAGGTAAGTAAAGTCTTCAGAGGATATGGGTTGTGTATCTAAAGAGAATCCTTTGTGCAGAGACTAACTAAGGACTTTGACTTTCAGGATCAAATTGGGAAGACTTGACATCTGTATGAGCCATTCTTGCATTGCTATAAAGAAATACCTGAGACTGAGTAATGCATAAAGAAAAGTTTAATTGGCTCATGGTTCTGCAGGCTGTGCAGGCAGCATGGCACTGGGCATCTGCTTGTCTTCTGATGAGGCATCAGGAAGCTGAGAATCATGGCAGAAGGCAAACGGGGAGCTGGCACATCACATAGCTAAAGCAAGAGTGAGAGAGAGAGAGAGAGAGAGTGAGTCAGAGAGAGAGAGAGAGAGAGAGAGAGAGACAGAGACAGAGATAGAGACAGAGATGCCACACATTTTAAAAAATCTCAGGAGAACTCACTATCATGAAGACAGCACCAAGCCACGAGGGATCCACCTCCATGATCCAAACACTTCCCACCAAACCCACTCCTCCTTCAGCATGGGGATTATAATTCAACATGAAATTTGGATGGGGACAGATAACCAAACCATGTCAATATCTTGATAATATTGAGTCTGGTAGGCACGATGGCTCAGGCCTGTAATCCCAGAACTTTGGGCGACTGAGGTGGGTGGATCACTTCAGGTTGGATCACTTGAGGTCAGGAGTTCATGATCAGCCTGGCCAAAATAGCAAAACCCTGTCTTTACTAAAAATACAAAAAAAGAAAAAAAAATTAGGTGTGATGGTGGGCACCTGTAATCACAGCTATTTAGGAGGCTGAGGCAGGAGAATCTCTTCAACCCAGGAGGCGGAGGTTGCAGTAAGCCAAGATTAGGCTACGGCACTCCAGCCTGGACAACAGAGCAAGACTCTATCTCAAAAAAAAAAAAAAGTAAAATAAGAATAATTTTAATAATGAGTCTCTGATCCATGAAGGTAGAAAACCTTTCCATTTAGTTAGATCCTCTTAGATTATTTTTATTAGTGTTTCAACCTTTGGGGGATACAAATATTGTGTGTATTTTGTTAGATTTACAGCTAAATAATTCATTTTTCTGGGTGCTATTGTAAATGGTATGTTTTTACTTTCAAATTTGATTAATGACTGGTATACTTGGGAGCAGCTGGCTTGTTTCTATTAACACGTCTTGTATTCTTCGATACTAAATTCTTAGTGAGAATTATTTTTTTCAAATTCTTTGAGGTTTTCTGTACAGACAGTCATGGCATTTATGAATGGAAATTTATTTCTGCCTTCATAACCTGAATACCATTTGTTTTGTTTTTTTTGGTTACACTTGCATCGCTTTTAATATGATGTTGAATAAAAGTTATGAGAGAAGGATTCATTGCCATTTTTCCCATCTTAGTGGGAAAGCATTCTGTTTCTCACAACTATCCTAGCTATTGGTTTTCTTTATCAAAATATGTACCTTCTTCTTCACTCTCAGCAAGGGAATAGCTTCTCCTCTGAAGCCTCTAGAAGGAAGGCAGCCCTGTTATTTCCTTAGACTTACGACCTCCAGAATTGTCAAAGAAAAATCATGCTGTTTTAAGCTACTAAGTCTACAGTACATTTTTACAGCAGCAAAAGAAACAAAAACACAAGTCAAGCGGGAGACAACCTTCTCTGTCTATGTCTTGAAGTAATCAATGTGATTTACACTATTTACAGACCTAAGTATGTAGACAAGGGGTTGCAAAACTGCACAATAATATTTGAAATGTGAAATACAATGATATGCATTAAATATTGAAGAACACTTATTGATGTTACTACTTTTTTTTCCCACTACAGTCATGGCAATTACTACCCTATTTAACAGTAGTTCAGAACATACTTTGGAGGTTTATAGTAAGTGGTTTAGAATTGAGACATAAAGAGATTCTCATTCTCAGTTAGTAAGCTGTTTCAATGAATAATTGCAGTATTTGACATTTACTTCCTCCATCTTCAGCATTTAACAAATCCTTCCCACTCTATTAGAAACAGAGGGCCAAGACCTAATGGAGGCCTAAGAGTAAATGATGCATTCTCACCTCTCATTTAATTTAAATAATTGGTTACCACTGCTTAATTTGCAGAACTCTTACTGAAATCTTGCAATTTGGAACATTAAATGAGCTTGAAAAACAGATGGCTAAGTTCAAATATTTTTGAGAGTCAAAACAATTGAATTATATAAACTTACAAAAGGTAAATATCAAATTCAATTATAATAGAAAGTAAAACATATGTATAAGCAGAGAATTTTCAGTTCAAGACCACCCGTGAAATAAGTGCTTTTTGTTCATCAGAATATATTCACTAAATGACTGAATGATCCAAGTCAAGTTAAATTTAGTAGAAAAGTTTCCTAAATATTAGTCTTTTCTTTTACTAACTTATTTACTCAAGAAACAAGAATGTTGTCCTGACACTGTGTGAGTCACTAAAGATATAAAGGTGAACAAGACATACGCCTTGCTCTCAAGAATCTTAATCTTATTGGGGAAGATAGACAATTAAAGTGCAATGTGATTGGTGCTATTATAAAAGTATACACAAGTTACTGTTAAATCTGATAGCTGGCAGAAGAGAGAAAGTGAATCTTAGGTAAAGATGTGTAGAGATAACTGAATTTACAGCAAAGTTTTCTAAAAATGCATGGGAACATCAATATTACCTTTACTCCATAAATTTACATGGAATGTCAATATTACCATTACTCCATAAAAGTAGTAGTGATAATTTAAGACATGACAAAGTGTAAATATAAAACCTATAACTTAACTGTATAATAGAATTCCAAGTTTTGATGAAATAAGTACAAAATTAATATAATATTTGAGATTAAAAAGTTTTTGAAAATATGTAATATTCCAAGTGTGCCAATTGTAGCTATTGAATAAAATGCACAATTCTTATTTATCTGGATGCAGGATGCTGATTATAACATCCTTTTCGTGAAAACACACCAGAGTTTTTCTCATCTGATTCTTCCAAACTGCACTGATTCTCTAGAAACTTTTCTTTCTTTTTTCTCTTTTTTTGAGAGTCCTAGATTAAGACTCCCTGAATATAGAGAAGAAAATAAAAAAACTTCATCTAGTGCTAGCAGGAGAGTAAATCTGAGAAACAGATCACCTTTCCTCTATTGTTAAATAGAAATTATATGTAAAATAATCAGTCTGGTGATTAGAAAAATGTTGATAAGGAACAGGAATATGGGATAAGAGGAGGGCCAAACCAGAAATTAGTTAATGGTTTCCAGTCCACAGAAGCCACTGGTCTAAAAGTAATCTAGCCTAGGGAACTGCTTCAAGCACAGCTGAATTTATCAAGGATAATTGACAGTTTAAGTAAATTCAGGAGAGTACGTATTAACAAGATAATCAGATATTACATATGCAACTTTTTGTAGGTTGGCAACTTTCTGTTATGTAAAAGTTATGCTTAAGATCTTTACACATTCTCATTCAGAAAATTTTTTAGGAAATAAATGTAAATTAATAGTTTTGCATACAGGAATAGTTATAACTAGAAATTAAACAGGATCTCTGCCCATTTTTGTTTTATAGGCATTAATAATCTGAATCGCTAGGGAAACTTACTATTTAGCAAATTTATCAAAAATTAATGTTATTCACAACACTAGCTAATTCAAAAACATTCAAACACTTTACATATTGAAAACACATTTTCAATGAAATGCCTGCATTCTAAGAAACTTTCATTTTGTTAAGAATAAACAACATCTAAGTTAACATCGATGAGGACAAAAATGACACTGACATTTTTATAATTATATAGTAAGCATCTTTAATTCCCGATATTCTAATTTTGGAAGTGCAGTGGATTATAAACCAAGAAATTAGAGAAATATCTGTACTAATGGAGTATTTCCCTTTCCCTCATTCTTTCCCCAGTTGGTCTTCAAGATCATCAAGTGATCATATTTCTGAAACACAAGTTAGAGATAGTTTAGAGGCTTAATAGGTAAGAGTGCATGAGGCTTGCATTTTTGAGTCTCTTTTAAGTTTCAAACAGTTTGAAAATTAGTTGCTTTTGAGTAATTCAGGATGCTAGCCTTAGAAAATCTATTCAAAAAAATGTCATCTCTCAGTTTTAAGAAAAACACCCTAAAAGGGGTTATAGATGTAAAAACACAGAACTAGCCAATTTTTTCCCAACAATAGCCTTGAGGCTAGAGCCGTTAAGCTAATCCTTCTGGTGCTAATATTCAGGTATGGTAAGTATTTTTTCTTGGTTAACTAAAAACGAAAAGGAGATACTTGACATCACTATGAACTTCATTCATTTACACTTCAAATTAACTTTGGACAGGGACATCACCTGCAAAGATTTACATTATTCTTGTCTTTTTCTTGATCAATAGTGTCAATATTTTCATTACACTTTGCACAAGAAGTTCTATTTTCATTTAAACAATGTGAAGCATGATCCATTTGGGCTGGCAGAATGGGAGTTTCCATTTAGGGACATGGGCTTTTTCTTATCCGGGACCTGCAGCTAGGTTTTCAGGCTGTTCTTGGTTTGAAGGAATATTACTGAGGAGCCATCCTAACTGTCTGCTGGACCAGTTTCTTCCTTCCTCCTCTCTCACTCTTCACTTTGCCTTTGTTACAAACAACCCCCCAAAATCATCTATGACAAATAAAATGTTCGCTGTGCAGCTCGACAAACTATGTCTTGCTTGTTCAACTCTTGCTTTAAAGAAAGGGGAAAGAATCTTAAGCGTTTTGGACAAATGAGAAAAAGAAAGAAATTGAATAACTTTTTAAAATTACCTGGTATGTAAAAGATACCATATTTGACATTTTCACATATTTATTACATGAGACAATTTAATCATCTCAACAGCTCTAAAAAATAAATACTGTTATTATTTTAGAGAGAAAGACACTGAATCTCGGAAAGTTTAAATAATGTCCACAGTTATATAACTAGAAAGTGAAAGAAACAGAACTTGTGTATGATTGATTTCAAATATTCTGTAGTTTCTACCACATGAAGCTGACCAATACATTTCAATCAGATTTAATTGACCATCAAGTAGTTATACAACGTTTTCTTCAAAAAATTTAAGGTAATTTTTGCCCAACATATGCTTTGGGATTTTGCACAATTTATATGCATTTTCTTTATTTTGAAGTATAGTTCTCCAGAGGAAAAAAAACATTTCTACTCATCAGTTATTTAAAATGTATGCAGTTCCTGTTTAACCAAGAAAATAAATAAAGATTAATGAATTGGTTAAGTTTTGTTTGATCAAACATAAGTACATTGCCAATATTTTAAAATAATTTCAGCTCATTAGAACAATGAATATTTTATTTCCCTAATGGAATAGCCATGTTCCTGATTTAAAACAATTTAATAAGTTACACTAAGAACTTGAAATATTGTCTTAAATGTAATTTATTATTTTCTATGTAAGGAAATTAATTATTTGAGTTTTTTCAGTGTGCTATTAAATATAAACACTATTTTCAATAAATATCAACTTAACCCTCTGAATTTTAAAAAATAATATTTAAATAGGTTACTGCTACCAAGCTGATTATAATTTCCTAAAATATTGCTATCCAAGAACTACTGAACCACTTCTCTGACTTTGTGCTTTTAACATCTCACTTGCTTTGAAGCTTCTCTTGGATTCTTATTTCTAAGGACCACATGAGCAACACCTTCCAGTAATTTTCTCCTTGTTTTATGGATCTTTGCACTTTACGCATGCCAGTTAATAATCCGTATTTTTTTATTTTTTCTGTTGAGAAAGGCGCTATTCTAATTGGACAGCCTAGAAACCCATATTATTTAAACTCTATTTGGTTTTGTTTGTTGCCTCATCACATTTTTGGTAATTTCACTGCTTTTATTCCCCAATCCTTAACACTACCTCCAGATTCTTTACTTCCAACAGATGTCCTCCTCACTTAATACTATACTCAGTATGCCTTGTCTTGTGAAAACACCCTCACTTTGTAATATAGTTATTATTGTTGAGGCTATTTTTACTCCCACTCTTTGGTGAGTGGAAGGGAGTAGCACCCAGCAGCTTCTTCACTCCCAAAGTTTGGCAAGTGAGAGGGAGTGTTACAGTTCTTTTACTTCCACTACCCACACCTTGGTGAGCAGGAGCGTTATAGCTCTTTTGCTCCAGCAGTTCAGTGAATTCTGGGTTCTTGTCCCACAACCAAGAAGAATAAGGCACATGGATACCAGAGAGTGAGTAAGGCAGACTCGGATTTATTAAATAACAGAAAATCTCTCAGCAGCAAGAGGGGACCTCAAAGACGGTTGCCAGCAATGAGGCTGAGCACAGGGGTTTTTATGGGCTTAAGAGGAGGTAGGCTTAGACTGAAAAGTACCCCAAAATGTACAACTCAGAGAGACACAATAGTGCAGAGGGGAGCAAAGAACCAATTGGGAGCCTGGGCAAAGTGGCTCATGCCTGTAATCTGGCACATTGGGAGGCCGAGGTAGGTGGATCACTTGAGGTCAAGAGTTGGAGATCAGCCTCACCAACATGGCGAAACCCTATCTCTACTAAAAATACAAAAATTAGCCAGGCATGGTGGTTGGCACCTGTAATCCCAACTATTCGGGAGGCTGAGACAGGAGAATCCCTTGAACCTTGGAGGCTGAGGTTGCAGTGATCCAAGATCATGCCATTGTACTCAGCCTGGGCAACAGAGCAAGACTCCACCTCAAAAAAAAAAAAAAAAAAAAAGAGAGAACCAATTGAGAGAAGGCAGAGCAAGGGCCAATCGGGACAAAGTACACCAAAAAGGACAAAGGTGCACCAAAGCAGGAGAGAAGCATGCCCCCAAAAGGAGTGGAATTTATTCAGCTGGGCTGGCAGAATGGGAGTTTCCATTTAGGGACATGGTCTTTTTCTTATCCCTGGTCTGCAGCTAGGTTTTCCAGCTGTTCTTGGTTTGAAGGAGTTTTACTGAGGAGCCATCCTGTCTGTGTGATCAGTTTCTTCCTTCCGCTTCTCTTCCTCTTCACTTTGCCTTTGTTACAAACAACCCCCCCAAAAATCATCTATGACAAATAAAAAGTTCAACAATCTGTTTATAAACTCTTTTCTTAGACAGATGTACTTTATTCATGCCAAATGTAACTTGAATACTGTGCTTTGATTCTATTTTTTTCCTAATTTAGATAAGTTGCTCTGTGATCTTCCTATTTTCTTGTGTTTTCATTATATTTCTCTCTTTATTGATTATATATATTTTTTCTCTCTTTATTGGCTGCATCTTTTTGCTTTTTTTTTTTTTTTTTTTTATAAAAAGTATCACTAAGTTTCCCAGGCTGGAGTGCAGTGGCATGAACTTGGCTCACAGCAATATCCACCTGCCAGGTTTAGGCAATTCTCCTGCCTCAGCTTCCTGAGTAGCTGGGATTACAGGTGCCCACTGCCACACCCAGCTAATTTTTGTATTTTTAGTAGAGACAGGGTTTCACCATGTTGATCAGGCTGGTCTCGAAATCCTGACCTCATGATCCACCTGTCTCGGCCTCCCAAAGTGCTGGGATTACAGCCGTAAGCCACCGTGTGTGGCCCATCTTTTTGCTTTAATAATATTCATGCCGGTTAAAAACTAGAAACATATACACAATTTTTTGCTTCAGTAAACCACCTCTCATCAGTAACAATCTTATTTCTTCTTCCTCATCACTCACTTCTCCCTATCATTAATTGAATTCCGAACTCTTGAGATCCAAAGGGTCCTTACTTGATACCTGGAAACTTTACTGAAAGGAAGCAATTTTGGTGTTCTTTTAAAGTTTCTGTTATTAGGGAACTAACTTCCTGATAAAGCACCTCATTTTCCCTTAATGTATTCGTAAGTACTGGTTCACATTTACTATAAGGTTCTACCTTTTCTTATCTACTATGGTCCTATCTAGTGTAGAGTAACTCTGAAAGTATTTTTACTTGTATCATATTATTTCTTCTAAATCCTAACTACATTCTTTCAAGTTTTATGTTGATATTTCTTTTCTCTTCTCTGTCCACAGTCACTTTTAGTTAATTAATCCATTCTTAAAATTTTCTAATAGTTCTCCAGACCCTCATTTCATATATCCAACTTCTTAGTAACATCACCATCTAAATATTCCACCAGCCCACCAACTCATAATTTAAAAAGTAGGACTCATAATCAACTCTCTATGCCAAATCAAACTCCAATCTTGACTCATTAAATTTCTATTTTATTGTTATGTTAGTAGAGTGCTTTTATTTTGCTAATACTTTCAATTTTCAATCAGTTTGGAAGTGTAGCTTATTCTCTCATCTTCTACTTTTTTATTCAAGTCACAAGAAATAGAATGATAACCACCAACAGCCAGGACCTGGCTTGGCACTATCAAGTAGGATTAATGTTGCCAGAAAGTTGCCTCTCATAGCTAGGCCATGGTGTTCTTGTGCTGAACATTATAATTGCAGAGAACAAGGCCACTCTGTGACTGTGATAGGTCCAAACCAAAACCAGACTACTTTATAGTCCTGTCTGTATACAGAGAATATGCAAAAACAAAGTCAAACCATTGTTCATACCATAAAAATGACCCCAATCCTCCAATCCTGACTATCACGAGCACTGCTTCTTTCCCAATTATATCTTTAACCTATTTTCATGCCTTCCACCACCCAGATAAGAATTATTAGGTTACTGTTACGGGTTTAATTGTGGCCCCCAGTAGATATACTGAAATCCTGTTCCCCAGTATCTCAGAATATGACCTTATTTGGAAATTTGGACCCTATTTCCTGTCATCACAGGTATAATTAGTTAAACATGCAGTCAAACTGGAGTAGGCTGAGCCCTGAATCCAATATGACTGGCGGCATTAGTAGAAGATGAAACTGCCATGTGAGGACACAGACACCCAGGGAGAACACTGTGTGATGGCAGTGGAGAGGTTTGTATGATACAGCTACAAGCCCAGGTGTACCAACTATTTACTGCCAACCCCAGAAGCTAAGGAGACGCAAAGAAATATACTACCCAGAGTTTCAGAGGGAGCATTGTCCTGGTTATAACTTGATTTTAGACTTCTAGCCTCCAAAATTGTGAGAGAATAAATTTATTTAAAGCCACTCAGGTTACGGTAGACTGTTACAGTATCTCTAGGAAACAAGTACAAATACCAATGATAGCATTATCCTGGCTCCTGACAACATTCAGTCTCTATTTAAAGCCTCCATAAAATCACATTACATGAGACCAAATTCCATAATTAATCCTTCCTAACATTCTCTTACTGAGATGATACATGATTCTTCATGAAGTACATTCCCTGCTGCAAAAATCAATAAACTCAACTTTATTCAACTACTTGCTGGCCTTTAACTAAAACAGTGAAAAATCTCTTGCCTTGTTTAGGATACATTTTAGCTTACGATTAAAAAGTTAGTATGAGCTTCTAACTATTACTATGCCTTAAGTTTTGACTACATTAATTTTCTGACCAAGTTAATCTACTCATTAATCTTAATAAGTACGTTCTGGAAGGTTTTGGTGCCCCCAGATGAACCATAACTTGTGCCTTAGTATATAATCTCCTAGCCTTGAATCACTGCTGGCTCTGTTATATGCTTTAATAGAATGTGGCAGAAGACACGCTGTGCTGTTCCCAGGCTAAGCCTTACCAAGGTTTGGCATCTTCCAGTTTTGCACTCTGAGGGAAATTAGCCACCATTTATGAAGTAAGAATACTGCAAGGTCCTCATTGTTGTGGATGGGAGGTATAAATGAGAAGAAATAAAGGCTCATAAAATACATTTCTAAATATTTGAAAATTATTAAACCAAAAAAAATTCAATAAAATGTCCATCCTCAAAAAATGTAAAAAAATATAACTTAATAATAGCCTGCAAGACCAATTTAAAAATTTCAAATTCTCAGAATTTTTTCATTTCTCTCCTGGAATCTGGTGATGTGGGGATAGCTTGGATCCAGGCCCTTTTTTGTCTTCTCTTCCCATTCCCACTTCTATCCTGTTCTGCAAAAGGCCTCACACACATATTCAAGATCCATCCCCATCCTGGGAAAATTGGTACATCTGGCCAATGACTTACCAGTAGAAGGTAACGCAGGAGGTCCTCAGGCGGACAGATGGAAGGATTAGGTAGGTGCAGGCCTTTAAACAGACTCAGGATTATTTGGTTAAGAAACACTAGATTTCCATTATCTCTATTTGCTTGAGGCCCTGAAGAAACAGAGGGCAGGCTTGATATTTATAGTCTCCTTCGCCTTGTTAATGCCTCATCCTATGGGACCATGTATCAAAGGAGAAGGGCAAGAACATGGCTCCCTGAACTTTGGACCCCCTGGGCAAGACTCTGATCACAAGTCTCCCACAGTGCTGAGCACCATTCTCAATATCTTACAAATGGTTCCTCGTATCACAACACAATGCAAACCATTATTTTTAGCAATTCGGAATAAAATTTTCTCTCTAACGCATATACGAGACTAATCCTAGCCTTAAAATTTTTAGGTGAAGTTTGTTCATGCTGTTTCCTTCTTCACCATGGAGACTTACTTTTATGACTCATATTTCCTCAGGAAAATAGACTGCCTACCTGTGTTCAAAGTTGGACCAGTACTTTAAAATAAAAATAGAAGGAGAGAGATCCAAGATGGCCGATTAACAACAGCTCAGGATTGTAGCTCCCAGTGAAAGCGCAGAGAGCGAGTGGACGCCGCACTTTCAGACGAATTTTTGTTGCCCACAGACTGGGAGATTCCCGGCGGAGGAGCCA
>CAUYLG010061624.1:0-39985 GCA_963573385.1 Cacajao melanocephalus | reverse complement strand
CTTGAACTCAGACCTGGAACAAGTAAACTTAACAAATATTTACAGAACTCTCCACCCCAAATCCACAAAACATACATTTTTCTCAGTATCACATTACACCTATTTTAAAAGTGACCACAAAATTGGAAGTAAATCACTCCTCAGCAATTGCATAGCATTTCACAGGTTTAAGTAAAATATTGGTTGGCTGCTTGTTTGTTATTTTCATCCCTTATTCCTTCCTGTCTCCATTGTTAAGCACAATTATTAGCATAAGAGACGTTTTTAATACCCATTTTTAGACTGAATTCTAGCCTGGGCAATAGAACAAGAATCCCGTTCTCTCTCCCTCTTTCTCTTCCTCTTTCTTTCTGTCTTACATTCTTTTTTTTCTTTCTTTCACTCTCACTTTCTTTCCTCTCTTTTTCTTTCTTTCAAAAAAAACACATTAGCATTTACATTAACAAAATAATTAGGTATAAATCTAACAAAATATGTATAATATCTCTATGAGGAAAATTTAAAAACTGATAAAATATATAACAGAACTAAATAAATGGAAAGCTATTCCATGTTCATGGATTTAAGGAAACTCAATAGTGTTAAGATGTCAGTTTTTTTCCCAACTTTTTTTACAGATTCAATTCAATTTCATTTAAGATCTCAGATTCCATTTTAAATATTTTGCATTTAAATGTCAGATGTAAAACTGTAAAACTTCTAGATTGCAGCATTATAGAAAACCTACGTGACCTTGGACATGGCAATGACTTTTTAGACATAGCACTAAAGGCATAATCCATGAAAGACATAGTCATAAGTTGAACTTTATTAAAATTCAAAAATTCTTCTCTGTGAAAGACGGTGTCAAGAAAATAAGAAAACAAGCCACAGACTGAAAAAAAAAATTGCAAACGGCACACCTTATATAAGACAGTTATCTAAAATATGTAAAAAACTTTTAAAACTCATCAATAAATAAGAACAAATCCAACTAAAAATGAGCAAAACAACTGAACAGTTTATCAAAGAAGATATATAGATAACAAGCGTATGCAAAAATGTTCAACATAATATGTCATCAGAGAAAAAAGTGAAAATTGAAAACTAAAACAATAACGAGATACCACTACAAAACTTTTAGAATGATCAAAATCGAAAACATTGACAACACAAAGTGCTAGCAAGGATGTGGAGCAACAGGAACTCTCATTCATTGCTGGTGAGAAAACAAAATAGTACAGCAACTTTGGAAGACAGTTTAGGGGTTTCATACAAAACTAAACATACCATATAATGCAGCAATTGCATCCCTCAATATTTACACAAATAAGTTGAAAATTTATACACATACAAAACCTGCACAATGATATTTATAGCAGCTTTATTCATAATTGCCAAAACTTGAAATTAACTAAAATATCTTTCAATAGGTTAATAAACTATGGTACATACATATGCTGTTTATATTATACGTATAGACATATTATTTATTGTTAAAAAGAAATGACCTATCAAGCTATGAAAAAACAAAAAGAATGCATTATTACTAAGTGAAAAAGCCAAGCTGAAAAGCCTATATACTGTATGATTCAATCTATATGACATCTTTGGAAGGTTAAACTATGAAGACAGTAGAAAGATTATTGGTGTCAAAAGGAGGGATAACTAGGCTAGGACAGAAAATTTTTAGGACATTGAGGCTATTTTGTGTGATACTATTATGGTGGATACATGTCCTAATTTGTGCAAACCCATAGAATTTATTATATTAAGAGTAAGCTTTAATATAATTTATGGACTTTGGGTTATAGTGATATATCAATATAGGCTTATTGACTTAATAAATGTATGACTATGGTGAAGAATGTCAACAGTAGGAGAGGTTGTATGTAGGTGAGGATGGAGATATACAGAAATTCTTTGTAATTTCAGTTCAATTTTGCTGTGAACCTAAAATTGCCTTTAAAAAATAAAGTTTACTAATTAAAATTTTTCAACATCTTATGCAATACAAAAGTAGGGTACAAAGACTTTAAGTTCCCTAATAATCACATTAAAGTGTCATATGATCACTTAAAAGATACACTATGTATTTTGTCATAAAATAGACATATAGACCAATAAACAAAATAGATAACCCAAAATAAAGTCACATATTTTCAGGCAACTGATTTTTGATCAAAGGCACCCTTGCAAGAATATGCAAGGGAAAAACACAATCTCTTCAATAAATTATTTTGGAAAAATTAGATATCCACACACAGAAAAATAAATTTAAACCCTCATCTAATACCATATACAAAAATCAATACAAAATGTATTAAACACTTAAATGTAAGACCTGAAATTATAAAACTACTAGAATAAAATATAGGTAAAATACTCTATGACATTACTTTGGGCAATGTCTTTTTTGATATCACTTCCAAACCGTAGGCAACAAAAGCAAAAATAGACTAATGGAATTACATCAAACTACAAGTTTTCTGAACATCGAAAGAAATAGTCAACAGGGTGAAGAGACAATGTATAGAATGGGATACTCACAAACTACACATCTTATAAGGGGATACTTTCTAATATATATAAGAAGCTCAAACAACTCAATAGCAAGAAAACTAATAACCAGATTTTAAAATGAGCAAAGACCCTGAATAGACATTTCTCTAAAGAAGATATACAACAGATATACAAAAATTGTTCAACATCACTAATCATCAGGGAATGCAAATTAAAACCACAACCAGATATCACCTCCTATCTGTTAAAACAGCTATTATCTCAAAGACAAAAGATAAATGTTGACAAGAAAGTGGGGAAAAGAGAACCTTTGTACACTGTTGGTGAGATTTCAAGTTAGTACAGCTAGTATGGAAAAGAGTATAGAAGTTCTTCAAAAAAATAAAAATAGAACTACCATATGATCCAGCATTCCTACTACTGGGTATATATCCAAAGGATATGAAATCAGAATATTGAAGAGATATCTGCACTACCATTTTTACTGCAGCATTATTCACAATAGCCAAACTATGAAATCAATCTGTCTATCAGTGAATGGATAGATACAGAAAATGTGGTATATATACAAAGTAGAATACTATAGAGCAGGAGTGCCCCAACCCCTAGACCATGGACCAATATCAGTCTGTGGCCTGTTAGGAACCAGGCCTCATAGCAGGAGGTGAGTGGCAGGTGAACAAGCAAAGCTTCATCTGTATTTATAGCTGCTCTCCATTGCTCACATTGCCACTTCAGCTCCACCTGTCAGATCAGCAGCAGCATTAGATGCTCATAGGAGGACAAACCCTATTGTGAACTGACCATGTGAAGGATCTAGGTTGCATGCTGCTTATAAGAATCTAATCCCTGATGATCTGTCACTGTCTCCCATCATCTTCAGATGGGACAATCTAGTTTCAGGAAAACAAGCTTTGGGATTGATTCTACATTATGATGAGTTGTATGATTATTTCATTATATATATTGCAATGTAATAATAATAGAAATAAGGTACACAATAAATGTAATGTGCTTGAATCATCTCAAAGCCCTCCCCCCACCTCAGTCCATGGAAAAATTGTCTTTCATAAAACCTGTTTCTGATACCAAAAAGGTTGTGGACCACTGCTACAGAGCAATAAAGCGGAAGAAAATTATGTCATTTGTGATAATATAGATGAACCTGGAGGACATGATGTTAAGTGAAATAAGTCCGGCACAAAAAAACAAACACTGTATCATATTTGTCTTTCTGTGCCTGGCTTATTTGTAAAACAGTTGACTTCGTACAAGTAGAGAGTAGAATGGTGGGCACCAGAGGCAGAGGTAGTAGGAGGCAATGATGGTTGGGATGATACTGGTCAAAGAACCCAAAATCTTAGTTAGAAGAGAGAAGTTTAACAGACCGATTGTACAACATGGTGACTATAAAATTACAGTTAATAATATATTCTCAAAAGTTCTAAAAGAGTGGATGTAAAGTGTTCTAACCACAAGAATTGTAACTATGTAAGGTAATGGAATTTTTAATTAGTGATAGTCATTCCATAATGTACATATACTTTAAAACAAACATCGCATTACATATAGTAAACACAATTTTATCTGTCACAGTGGCTCACACTGTAATCTCAGTACTTTGAGAGGCCAAGGAAGGAAGATTGTTTAAGCCCAGGAGTTTGAGACTGGCCTGGTCAACATAGTGAGATCCCATCTCTACAAAAAAATTTATCTATATCTATATTTCTGTCAGTTCTGTTCAATTTACAAAAATAAATTCTAAAAAAACTAACATGTCTAGGGCGGGTGCAGTGGCTCACACCTGTAATCCCAGCTACTCAGGAGGCTGAGGCAGGAGAATTGCTTAAAATGCAGGAGGCAGAGGTTACAGTGAGCTGAGATGGCACCACTGAACTCCAGTCCAGCCTGGGCAATGGAATGAGACTCTGTCTCAAAACAAACAAACAAACAAACAACAACAACAACAAAAACTAACATGTCTAAAAGGAAAGTAAGACACACCAAAATAAACAAAAATATCAATTTTTCAGGAAAACATGCATACACTTTCAGAATGCACACAGACTAAGTTATTTGTTGTAAGAAGTTGTGTCTTACAAATTTGATAGGTCTGATATAGTTTTACGTATGAATACAAGCATTTCCTGACTTGAAGACTATAACTTAAATAGAAAATATTCATTCATGCAGTCAATTATTCATTCAACAAATATTTAATCAGTGTCTATATTATGGACTGAATGTGTCCACATAAAATTCATATGTGGATTCAATATAATGGTATGGGGAGGTGGAATCTTTGGAGGTAATTAGGCTTAGATGAAGTCATAACAGCAGAGTTTCTTAGTGTCCTTATAAGAAAAAGCAAAAACACCAGCTCTTCCTCTCTTTGCCACATAAGGATACAGAGAGAAAGTAGCTATCTTCAAACCATGAAGAAGGCCTTCACTGAGAAGTGAACTCCCAATACCTTCGTCTTGAACTTTTCAGCCTCCAGAACTGTGAGGCGCAAGTATATGTTGCCTGAGTTGTCTAAAAGTAAATATATTTAAGGAATAAAACTGTATGATGTGATAGAAAAGATTTAAAATCGTTTTTAAACAACATACAAATATTACAAATAAGTATGAGTCATGGAAAATATGACAAAATTATTAAGGTAGGACATATATGACTGACATTTAAAAAACATTACAACAGGCTTTGGAATTACTTTCTATGCCTTATACATATCTTTTGTTTCTCATCACTGCATTTTCTCATTGTGTTTTCTGTCACTGTAATAGCCTCTCTCCTGTGCTAAATCTCCTCTCAAAATTCTATTACTAGCACCAGACATCACCCCTTAATGAAATTTGTTATTATATGCTGAATGAGTATATCTCTCTTTTCAGCCTATATTTTAGGGCTACATATTTCTTAAGATGCTTTGTTTCCTGTACTTCCTATTATATTTATGTGGTTATCAGATTTGTTCTACTTGATGATAAGATTGTAAAGTTACCTAGGACAAGAATTAAATCTTCTTATTCTCTGAATCTCTACCATAGGACTTAGGGCTGTATGTATTACCTAATATTATTACTTAATAAATTCATACTGAATTTCATTATCTTAAAATTTTCAGCACTGTTACCGAACAGTTCAAATATAAAAAAGAACTGCTAGAATTACGTTCATAACTACAGACTCCAGATTGCAAAAGTTAGATAATCTATTGACTCTGTACACTTGAGAAGTGGGAAAATATTGACAGTATAGTTAATTCTTTTAAAAGGCAGACATGAAAATAAAGTCATTATAGAGGAAAATTGAAGTAGAGTATATTTGACTTTAGGCTTCCAAGTTTAAGCAAAGATTAAGAGAATTCTGTACTTATTAAGGGAAAATATATTTAACTCTCTTTTTTATGGAATTGGTACTAAGAATTACTTTTATTCAGAACTTATCATCAGAGTATCTTCTTTAATAATGATATATTTTCTAAGTTTAAAGTAGTATTTAACTCAATCATGTAAAGAAAATACTGAGAATGCATTAAAGTAAATGAATATATAGAACTCTGACAAGGCTATAAATTGAATGAAGATAAGGACCTTATCAGTTGGTTCATGCCATTCTTCCAAGAACATAGCACAGTACTCATGTCAGGGGACTTTCTTATACTTGTTGAATGAAGGAATAAATGAGGTAAAATGTAATACAAAGTTTTTCTTCATCCATCAAAGACTAGAATCCTAGCCTGCTCTCACCTTGTAAAGCACTCTCAACTTTGGGCCCTACAATTGTTTTGTTTTTTTTATTTGAGGTAAAATTTACATAATATAAAATTAATCACTAACCATTTTAAAGTGTAAAATTCAGTGGCGCTTAGTACCTTCACAATGTGTGCAACTGTCACCACTCTACCTAGTTTTGAGACATTTATATTGCTCCAAAAGGAAAAACTGTATCCATTATCCAGTCAGTCGCCACCTCTTCCCCCACCCCATTCCCCCAAGCCCGCCACCCCCGCCGCCAGCACCTGGAATCCACTAATATGCTTTCTGTCTCTATGGATTTACCTATTCTGGAAGTTTTATACAGATGGAATCATAAAATGTGCCTGGATTCTAGGTTTTTGAAATAAAAGTCTAAAAGAGAAAGACTCTCTTATCTTCTTTGGTCTATAAAATCCTATAAATTATACTTGGCTTGGACTGCTTCTCCCTTATTCATTGACTGCTTAATTTGAGATACCAGCTACATCCTGCATTAAAAAAGAATGCAATCTTGTGATTCAAGGCAACAAAAACAAGCTTAGGAAAGGATGAAGAATATTATGTTACGTGAAAGGAGTCAGGCACAGAAAGACAAATACGTCATGTTAGCATTCACATATGAGATTTTACAAATACTGAGCTCCTAGAAGTAGAGAGTAGAATTGTAGCCATTAGAGATTGGTAATGGCAGAGTGGAGGGGAAGATAGGGAGAGGGTGGTGTACACAGAGTGACTGCTGGATAGCAGTCATACATTTCTAGCGTTCCATAGCACATTAGAATGAATATGGTTAACAATAATTTAGTGTATATTTTCAAAAAACTAAGGATTTTGAATGTTCACAATACAAAGAAATGATAAATGCTTGAGGGGATGGATATGTTAATTACCCTGATTTGATTATTACATATTACATACATGTGTTAAAATATCACTCTGTATCTCATAAATATGTACAATTATTATGTATAAACTAAAAATGAAAGATAAAGTTTCAAACAGTGATGAGAAAGCTGGTGGTGGACTCATGAGAAGAATACCAGGAGAAGTAATGTAAACATTGATTTGTTTGTTTTACATATTATCTTCATATATATTTGTTTAAATTATCTGCTCACAATCTTTTTGTAAAGTATATTTATCTAGTTATCCATTCAACAAAACCATATTCATTGCTTATTGTTTGCCAACCGTGGGCGCTACGCACTGCGAGTTCCAAGATGCAACAGGTTCACCGCTTAATCTGTAGCAGTTTACAGTTTGTAAGGAGATGGTAGATTTGCACACAGGACCATTTTAACATATAATTTTATAACTAGTGAGTTATGCCTTTCACAAGAAGTACATGTTGAGAAGAGCAGTCAAGGCAGAGAAAAAAAATGCATTCAAAGACAGAGAATGAGCAAGAACTTTCCTGTTTGAGGGAAGGCCAGTTTTATTTATTTATTTTGTTTTCACAATTGGCCGTAATGTTTACGACAAAGTCCATGCCAAATTTTTTTTTACCACTGTTTACCTAGCATTTTGCTCAATTCCAAGTACATTCTTTCATTTATTCTTTTATCCATGCATTCAGTAAATGTAAATATTTACTATGTGCTGAGCATTATGTTGGGTTCTCAGTAAAATGGACTGAAGAAAATAAACATAATTCTTCCCCAGAAGGAGCTCATAGTTTAATCACTGATATATGAATGAATCAAATAGCAATCACTCAAATAAATATACAATGAGTTTTATTTTATTGAACTCACTCTCTATTCCCAAGAAATATCTGACACTCAGTGACTCTACCCTGCATTGTTCCAGTAGACAGGTGTCTGGGCTGTAACAGATTCTCCTGGATTATTCTCTCTCCTTTATTTGCTTTAAGTAGAAAAATGCAGTTGGAGAATCTATCATTGATAGTTTTAATTATCTGATATCATCATCTCTCAAGTGTAGATTTTGGCAACTGTCAAGCTATAGACTTATCCTCAAACAGTTTCTTGATAAAACATGAGCTAGATGGAAAGTATAGCAAAAACCCCATTCTCACCAAGGCAGCGCCTGCCTTAAATCTAACAGCAGCTGTCCATGGGCATGAACTACTTGGCACATACATGCCCAATGACCTGCAGCTGTCTAAACCCCAGAAAGATTTTGTAGTCCATGTATATTAAACAAATAGTTCTCAAAGTATAGTCCAGGGACCCCTAATGAGTCCTGAGTTCCTTTCAGATTCATGAAAACCTTAACACATTTCTTGCTTTCTTCACTCCATTACACAATTGTATAATGGAGTTTTCAAGAGGTTACAGAAAGTATTCGGTCATTATCACATGGATATTTTCATTCTGATGGACAGTGGCATGTGTGCTTGTGCATTCTTTGGTTGTGAAAATTTGTCTGCATGACAAATATCAGCACAGCAAATTTCAACAGATATAACCAAATATGCAGTGCAAGGGTACCCTAAGCACAAAAAACAAACAAACAAAAAAAATTGGGAATTGCTGAATTAGACTGTTGTCTTGATTCCTTTTTGAGCTCCTACTTTTTCTCGAGTTGAGTATTTTCAACTACAAGTCACTTGGCCAGATCTATAATCAATCTCCTATCTAGCCATTTGTGGCCATTCTTTATTGTAAGGACTTATACTTGTAAACAACTGTTAAATTTCTCATATACCTAAAGGCAGCAATTGAATTATTTCAAATAGTAGACAAAGTCAGGAACTCCTAGTTTATTAACTGTCTGTACCATCATTGCTTAGACAACCCTTCCTATGTTATCCCCTACTTTATCAAAGCATGTAACATAGAATCTGTCACAGAGGTGGTTCCCAGTCAAAGTTCTCAAGAACAGAAAGAAGGAAGAAAGAGAGAAAGTAAGTCTGAACCAAGCCTATGTCTTCACTACCCTTGGAAATAGATTACTTTTATCCCTTAACTTGTGAGGTAAATTTTCAGATGCAGGGGCCAGTATTTTAGCTATGAACATATGTCTTTTAGTTCTCCAACTGCAAGGCGAGTAACTGGCCACTGGCTCCAACTACCGGACTTTAAAATACAAGTCTATGAGGCCACACAGAGCTTCTCTCTGACAATGACTGAGCATGTCAGGGACTAAGACAGGCCATTGGAGGTGCAGGACTCCTGTGATGGACAACTTTGACTCAACAACTATACTTCTACTACTAAATAACTCGACAAATTTTCCTTAGAACTATACTGCACATGCTTCACTTAACCTACCTTATTTCCCCTCTTTTTTTCCCTTCCTTCTTCTTTCCTTACTTCCCTCAGGGTAAAAACTGTCAATAATCTCATAGGCTTTCCCAGTTTCTCCTGACTTCCTCCTGATTTCCTCATAGGTTTTGCCACTAATAAACCTACATTTTTATAAGCCCATCTTGGTGTTTACTTTATGCAAGACTTGAAACAATGTCTCAACTTCCCCCACTGGGTTATTTTCTGTAGGGTTTGTTTCACCTCATTCAGATCGCCAACCCTTACCCAAGAGACCTTGTGGAGGAAGTGGCATGCTTCTCAGCATCTTCCAGATCTTCTTAAACTGAGAATTACCAACTTCGTATAAGCATAATTGTTTACACTCACTGTGACTTCTTGCTAAATGTCTTTTGAAACGAATTTAATTTTTTTTTTTTTTTGAGATGGAGTTTTGCTCTTGTCACCCAGGCTGAAGTGCAATGGTATGACCTCCCCTCCCTGCAACCTCTGCTTCCTGGGTTCAAGCAATTCTCCTGCCTCAGCCTCCCAAGTAGCTGGGATTACAGGTGCCTGCCACTACGCCTGTCTATTTTTTGTATTTTTAGTAGAGACAGGATTTCACCATGTTGGCCAAGCTGGTCGCAAACTCCTGATTTCAGGTGATCCACCCACCTTGGCCTCCCAAAGTGCTGGGATTATAGGCATGAACCACCATGCCCGGCCCAAGATTTAATTTTTAAACATGAAAGGAGGAAGGAAAAATAGAACCTGGAGCTCATTATCCTTTTTTACCTCACTGACAAAATAATTTCCCTGAATCACATCCCCAGGCCACTAAATATTGAAATGCTTTTACTAAACTTGCCTTCCAAACTCACTCTTCCAACAGCCTTTTACCTCTGGATGTTTCTTTTTTCTTTTCTTTTTTTTTTTTTACCAGAATAATCCTTTGATAGTGGTTTTATTATTATCAACCTTACCACAGACAGGGAGCCCACACTATCCCCTGGGCCAGGTATAAAAATAATGCAAGTATATTCCCATTTGCTTATGCCAAAATAGTGTAAAAGAAAGAGAGGGGAGACATGTGCTTTATATTTCTATTCTTTCAAAGTGAAGTCATTTGCATGTTGAATATTTTTTCTATTTTAATGGGCTTTCCCTTTCTCTTCTTCAGGTGCATTGTGAGGCAGGCAGAAACAGTATGGCTAAGAGAACAGGAGATAAAAGTTCCCATTCTTGATCTTTGTGTTGCTCCAAATTACTTATTGCTATTTAATCATAAAATAAACACCTATGAGAATTCAAGTAGCTAAAAATAGTTGAGAAGATCAGTGTTACCTCAATATTTATGGATACATTTTAGGTAAATTAAAAATTCTAAAAGAAAAATATATGAGTCAGGTCAATTATTCCAATTATACTCACTAATTTCCTTTATACACACGTGCGCACACACACACACACACACACACAAGCTCACTCAGCATGGAAGGAAAATTCTGATACCAGATTTTCTGATGACAACTTCAGCAAGTCTGCAAAGGTCCTCCCCTTCCTCCCTGGAATCCTAGGCATTTATTATTATTCTCATTTCTTCATTTGATTTGCAAAGTCCACTGGAGCAAAGAGACCTGGCATCACAGCCTGTCATTTCTCAACAAATTTGATTTAGATGTTTTCTGGGTCACATGTGTTCCTTCAGGTTTCCACTGCAGTCTGATATTAACCATCTGGGTAGTATGGAAAAGGCATCAGCAAATACTTTTTTTTTTTTTAAATGAAAACTATCCCAAAGTAGGTCACTCATTAAAATCTCTTCAATGAAAAAGAATCCGAAAATGGAGCTGGGACTAAGAAACGGCTGAAGAGAATTGCAGTAATGTGCATGTATGAGAAATATATGTTTAAATATTCCATTGAGCTATCCACATTTTTAATTTACTTCATCAATTCAATATAGCTATCATTTGCCCTGGTTCCTTCTTCTTATTCCTGTCTTTATAATTTAAAACCTGAATCTCAGTCTCTCCATCATACATGTAAATGGCAATGTATTAAGAATTTAATAGTTTTGCTGATCTTAGCCAACATGAAAAATCCTATGAAAGAAAAATGACCTTTTTATTTAGTGGTAATAATAGTGTTTGAATTCCACAACTGCTTCCATTTAACTTGGTCTTCAGAGGAAATATTGTGGGCTAATTTGCTCTAAATATATATTTTGCTGAACATGACCGAGAGTACAAATAACAGTTAAGTTACTTTCTTGCATCTTTTTCTTTTCTTTTTTGTCATGTTTCACCCCTTAAGAGATAGCTATTGTAGGTACTATTTATTTCGCCATGGACATTTAGGTTGTTTCCACATTTGGCTATTGTTGGATCTGTCTGAAACAACTAGACATGTTAGAAGCAGCAAATTTCTAACATACCTACCCTCCACGAAGATAAAACTGAGTACCACCTAATGATCAGTCTGTTCCTACTCAGCCTTCAAGATGTGTCTCAGTGCTATCCTCTTGGAAACATTCTTTAACAACCTTTGGCCACGTTAGTTGCTTTTTGGTCTTCCGAAGGAATTCATTCAAACTTGTATTATAAAACTTTTTTATTAAATGGCAATTTCTCTATTTCTCCATGGGTCTTCTTGATTAGATTGTGAAATATTAAACCTCATAGGTGGTATCTTAATCATCTCTGCATGTTTCCCAGTATCTGTCCTATATTGAGCTAATAGGATAAACAACTTCCCCCATTCACTCAACACTAAGAAATTTCCTGGGATGCATGATATTTGGTGCTGAAACTAGGACAGTGCCAAGCAAACTGGGATAGCTGGTCACCTAGTTAAATGGTTAATATAGGCAAAGTACTTTATCATCATCATTTCTCTAGTGCTCAAAATTCACTTTTCATTGAATAATTATTGACCATAAAATCCATTGTTCTTTTTTATTTTTTGGAGTCTTGCTCTTTCACCCAGGCTAGAGTGCAGTGGCATGATCTCGGCTCACTTCAGCCTCCACCTCCCAGGTTCAAGCGACTCTCCTGCCTTGGTCTCCCGAGTAGCTGGGACTACAGGCTAGTGCCACCACATCCAGCTAACTTTTGTATTTTTAGTAGAGACAGGATTTCCCCATGTTGGCCAGGAGGGTCTCTATTACCTCATAATCTACCCACCTTGGCCTCTCAAAGTGCCAGGATTACAGGCATAAGACACTGCCCCCAGGTCTGTTCTTGGTATTTAATCACTAAACAAAGTAAACAAATATCCTGCTCTCATCAAGTCCTTATTCTAGTGCAAAGTTGAATATAAGTATTCTTATTTCCACTTTGCAAATGGATAAAAAATTTATTCAGACAGAGGAAATAATTGCTGAAAATCCCAAAGTCAGTAAGTAGTGGGCCCATGACTCTTTGATATGATAGGAGGGATTTATTTTTGCCTAACTTTAATCTGCTTCTTTTTTTAACATTTTGATTTTATTGTAGTGAAATCATTTAGCATTATTATATCTACCCTCTTTATGGGTTTTTAAGTGGGCGATACAGTATTGTTATCTATAGGCATAATGTTGTACAGCAGATCTCTAGAACTTATTTATCTTGCATAAATGAAATTTTACATCCATTGCTTAGCAACTCCCAATTTTCCCCACTCTCCAGCCCCTAGAAACCACTATTTTCCTCTGTGCGTCTATAAGTTTGATTATTTTAGATATCTAATAAAGTGAAATCAGACAATGGCTTATTTCACTTAACATAATGTCCTCTAGGTTCATCCATATTGTCACATGTTGCAAGGTTTACTTCTTTGTTAATGCTGAACAATATTCCATCATATACATTATTATCACACATTTTAATCTATTTATTTCATCATGGACATTTAGGTTGTTTCCACATTTTGGCTATTGTGAATAATGCTTCAGTGAATGTAGGAGTGCTAATATCTCAAGAATCTGATTTCAATTATTTTGGATATACACATAAAAGTGGAACTGCTGGATCATATATTAGTTATAATTTTAAGTTTTTGAGAAACCTCTTATTCTTTTCAATTGTGGCTGTATCATTTTGCATTTCCTTCAATAGTATACCAAAGTTCCAATGTCTCCTCCTTCTCACCAACACTTCCTGTCTTCTGTTTTTCTTCTACAATGACATCTAAACAGGTATAAGATGATATCTCACTGTGGATCTTATTTGCATCTCTTTGATAATTAGTAATGTCGAGCACACTTTCATATAACTGGTGGCCATTTGTATTTCTTCTTTGGAGAAAAGTCTACCTATGTCTTTAGCCCATTTTTAAACTCAGGCTATTAGGATTTTTGCTGTTGAGTTGTAGTACTGCATTTAGAAATTTTAGAAATGTTTTAGAAATTAAACTTTCATCAAATGCATGGTTTGCAAATATTTTCTCCCATTCTACAGACTGTCATTTTACTCTATTGACTTTTCTATTTGTTGTACAGAAAGCTTTTAGTTTGATACAGTCTCACTTGTTTATTTTTTTGTTGTCTGTGCTTTGGGTGACATATCGCTGAAATAATTGCCAAACCAATGTCATGAAGCTTGGCTATCATATGCAAATGAATGATACTGGATTCTTTTCATACACTATACACAAAATCCAACTCAAAAAGTGATAAGAAAGACATAAATGTAAAAACATGAAACTGTAAAACTCCTAGAAGATAACCTGCTTCCTTGCACAGTAGAAACATATTTCTTGAACTTGCCCTAGAAGAATTACCTAAAGCATTTATGCATTGCTGTGAACAAAATTAGACATTACTTCTGGTAATATCTAAACAAAAACAAACATAGCTCTTTGATGACAAAGATTTCAGGCACGATGTTCACTAGGATCTGACTTTAAATATATAAAGAAAATATTCTCCAGGTGATAACTTTGTGAATCTGATACAGTAATCACTGGAAAAAGCATCAACCTTGTCCTAGATTAAATATCAGCCTATTTCACCTGATTCTCAGTGTAAACAAAGTCATATTGAGTCCAAAGATGACAAAATGAAAATTATGCCTCTAATTAGGTATCATATATCTTTGCATTTAGATAACTGATTATATGTTTTGTGAATGATGATAACCAGTAGAAAATGGAAAAAGCAAAAATTGATATAACCCTATTTTAAGCGATCTTGATCTAAAATTATTTCATATACACCCCATAATCCCCCTCAAAATATGTAAGATGACTGTTGACTTTAAGCAGATTCATATATGAATGTCAGGCCATCAGGCATATTTAAATGTTTTTGTTTGTAACACTAATAATACATAATTAACTCAAAAGCACTTTCATTAGGGAAAAGAAAAATGCACATTATAAAGTGATATAAAACTAGTTCTTAATGTACATTTATTTCAATATTTTAAATTTATTCTGAACTGGAAATTTTTTTAGAACAATGAGACCAGATAAGTACAATGACTTTTTTTCTTTCTTTTTCTTTCTCTTTTACATTTCAAAATTGTTTATTTCTATGTTATCAGTATATAACATTTTACCATAGACTTTACCTTAAGTTATGAAATAAGTGCAGGAATGTACAAAATTAAATTATGAATATAAAAAAAAAGAGGCTAGACATGAAGAAAGTCACACCTAACACTGAGGAGGCAGAGCAAAGTTTGTCCCAACCATCTAAGTGTATGAATGACTATACTCTCTGGTTTCATGGAGGAGTGTCCTTTCTCGTTTTGCTCGATCACAGAAGTAATACTACCAAGTGACTTCCTCTCCCTATCACACAACTGAAGTCTATGTCAAGTTCATAAAAAGGAAAAGATCTGAAGTTGAGTTTAAAGGACGGTAGCAAATATGTCCAGTATCTTTTTCACGTGTGTAACTAGATCGGTAAATTGGGTTATGTATCTTTATAGCCATATATAATTATTAGATTTCATTGATTCCAAGATGCACAGGTTTTTAGAAACCACCTCTGAAATCAGAATTCATTCTACAGTCTATGGTAACTTACTACTCTGTCTACATGGTAGCACCCCTGGTACAATTGTAAATTGCTTGTGCATGTACGAATCTTGTGGTTATTCATGGAGCCATTCTTAAAGCTCCTCAACATTTCAGCCTTTCAAACATTTGAGGGAATTTGGTGAGGAAATGTGCATACATATGTATATAGGGAATTGCGTGGAAACTTTCTATTAACACCTTCTGGTAAGCACTAACATCAAAGCTTATAAAATAGATATCAGCTGTTTGGAAAAATATTCCCTGGGACAATAGTGAACATTCCAAGGACAACAGTGATCACAACACAACATTAACTTAGAGCACAGAGTATGAAAACGTACAGGGAATTAGACAGAAATGACTGATTAAAAACAACTATGACTATAAACAAGTTTTAGAAATTCTTTATCCAAATTAGGTTTCCTTACACTTTCTTTCAGGGTTTCCAAACAAAGCTACATAATTTTTAAAATTATTTTTAAACTTGCTATTGTTTTTTCATTAAAAGGAATAATAGTGTTAAGTAATAAGAAAATAATACACTGGTTAACTGACAGCATTTTTTATTTCTTAGTTGCTCATTAAATAATGTGTTGGCTAATTTTTTATCATCCAGATAGTATCAGAAAAAGATTCTCTGTAAACACTACACTACACAAAAAGAAGAGCAATAGAATTGGATTTACCATTTAAAGATTGATAGACTGAAAGGAAAAACAACATGTGGGGCTCATAAAAAGATTCTGTAGCAGAAGAAAAATGGTATAATGCTCTGAAGATGCATAGGAAAAGCATAACAGTGAAAATAATTTAGTACAGAAAGCAGATAAAATTCTCAGGAATCATTTTCATTGCGATTTCAGTACAATTAAAACATAAACCAAAGAAATAAGAAATAAAAGGTGTGATGGGTATCTTAAATGGCAGGGTAACTTAAAATGGAAAGAGATCAAGCTGACTAAGGAAAGTCTGTGAGGAAGCTGTGATAATAGAATTAAAATATGCCTGCAAGTCCTGCGGCAAATCTAATCAGTGATGTTAAAAAAATAAAATAAAAAACTAGAAGAATGACTTTAGAATTCAAAAAATTAGAAGTTATTTTCCTTTATTCTCTCCAGTGCCACATTCCATCTCAGAGTTTAATGCTGCCTGTGCTCTAAGTAGTAGTGAACTTAACAACTTCTCCCTGTGGATGAATGACAGTTCAGAAAGGCTGTGTCTTGGGAAGTCTACACTGATGAACAGAAACTACACATAAACTATAACTAATTGTTATGGAAACTTTGGTCCTGACAAAATCGGACTTAGGAATGGAAATGTTGAATGACCCTGATAGTCAGAATTTGGCTCCTGGCATCAATGCATAAAATAAGCCACTTCTACTTCCGGACTTTTGGTTACCTGGGCCAATTATTTGCTCCTTTTCTTCAGTTGGTTAGGAATATTTTTTTTTTCTGTCTTAGAGATACTATTTCTAAATAAACTAAATTGATGCACCAAAACAAGTACATTTAATCTAATCAGCTGCTGAAAGATGGTTGCAGATTATCATTTCAAGAATGGTTAAACCTATGTCTAAACAAATGTCAGTTACCTTTATATTATTTAATATTGAGTTTAAAAATTGAACACTTAATTTCATTTAAAATGCATAAATCTGAAAGGTGAAGAACTTGAGAAAATGAAACCTTACTAATTCTCTGATTATTTAGCAGAGAAGCAGAGGGACTCTTTCATTAATCCCTTTAATAATTAACAAAACAAACTTTTTATCAAAGACACTGCAGGTTACAGTAGGAAGAACAGAGCTGTGTAAGTGGGAAGTACAATTCTGAGTTCATAGTGTGTTTCTGTCACTTAGACTTTGCTCAAAGAAATGACCAGATGGACTTTTTGAGTGTGTCTTTTTTGGCCTTTATCACAGGATTATAATTTCAAATTTGCTATGTTATCATAACATCAAATGAGAGGGTCTAAATATCATCAGAAGCTGTCCAAGACTTTTAGAAAATAAATTCCAGAAGCTTCAACATAAAAATAAACAGAGTAAGCTAACATCACTGACTAAAATGGACTAATGAAAAAGGAAGCAGAAGACAGGAAAAAAGAGGAAATATGTACATTACATAATACCTTGGAATAGAAAACAAATAGGCAATATCTAAGAAATTAAAGACCAAATGGATTATTTGAAATTATAAAGAAAATAATATAAGCCTACCTAAATAGCAAACTGAAAATCTATATAACAAATTATAAAGCAGCAACTTCCTTAGAGAAAAAAAAGTACACAACCCTACAGGAAATGCAATAAAATTGAGGTAGAAACCACAAAGAGTCAAATATATTATTTAATCTTTTCAGTTCATGACAGACCTGGTAAACAAAAAGCAAACAAGTAATATGGAACCTCTATATGTTAAATAATTAGAAGTTTCAGGATGAAAATATAAATATGGATATACATACAGATATACATAGATATATCATATATTTTATAACATACATAAAATGTATATATCAACCTCTATTTTAGTAAGTATATATGTAGTTGTGTATGTATACATTTAAGTTCCTACGGAAAATTATGAATTAAGCAGTAAGAAAAACTTTTAATATATTTTAAAATGTAAAATATTTTTAATACAAGAAAAGCAGAAATTAAGAACAAATTAGAAAATTGAATGGTTCCAGATGCCTTTACATCTGGCAGAGAATGGTGTTTTTGCTTTGTCATAGTCTTTTAACACCTTTTGTGTCATGGGAGAAATATAATTCAAATATCAAACTTGCAGGAAAAAAATCGTAATTACCTAAATTGACCAATTGGATATAATAAAAATAAGAATCAGAGGAAAATTCATAGCTTTAAATATTTACATTGGTAAACAAGAATGAATTTAAAAATTGTAATTAAGCATACAATTCAAAATAAACCTAATTATGTTGTGAAACAAACTAGACCCAAAATATGAAATGATCTCATTTATATATGTAATCTAAAGTAGTCAAATTAATAGAAGCAGAGAGTAGAATCACTATTGCTACAGGCTCATGGGAGAGGGCAGGGAGGGGGCGATGGGTACAAACTTTCAGTTATGCAAAATAAATAAGTCCTGGAGAGCTCCTCTGCAGCATTGCTCCTATAACTAATGGTATTATATTGCATATTTAAAATTTACTAAGAGGGTAAATCTTACCTTAAATGTTCTGACCAAAATGACAATAATAACAGTAAAGGAGGCAGGAATCAGCTTTCAGGAGCAATGAATATGTTTATGACTTTGATGGTGGTAACAGTTTCACAGGTGTATGCTCATCACTAAACTCACTGAGATGTCTGTATTAACTATGTACAGCTTTTCATATGTCACTAATACCTCAATACAGTGATTTAAAAAAAGTAGTGGAATCCTTTTGTGGGAAACATAAACAACACTGTACATTTTATTACCTTAGGAAACATTTATTTTAGACGTGACAGTGGCATTGTGGTTATGTTTTTAAAGGGGTTCTTGTTTATACAAGGTGAAATGTTTAGAGAGGAAATTATATACTTCCTAGAATTTGCTTCAAACAATTAAAGCATAGTAAGTGGAAGGATATAAAGAGGAAACAGGATGTAATAATGGAAATCAATGGAGCTGACTGAGTGATACATGGTATTTGTTAAATTTTTCAATTTTTACCTATGTTTCACATTTTCCATAATAAAAAGGTTTTTAAATGTAAAAATGGAAAGCAGGAATAATTAATTAATATAAAAGTATAAATGAGCTCAAAACAGAAAAGCAATAAATGCAGTACATAATATCAAAATAATGATAAATCTAGTGTATTCAAAGGAGGCAAGGATTATACCAGATCTCCAAAGCCGCTTTTCTCTCGTAGGTTCTAAGTTTGGTGGTCAAATCTGCCCTTGTGGAGTAAGCAATCTGCCAAGTCAAAGGTCAAAAGTGTAAAGAAAGAATAAGATCTTTGCTTTTCATGACATTAACCAAAAATGACCCAGAGTATCCTTGCAATGCTACTGGTAAATACATATTTGCTTCATTTTTATTGAGTATTTTTACTGAACAAAGGCATGACTATATTCTACAGCAGGAACTAAGTTAAACAGAATTACATAAAAAATAAAGGAAAATGTGGCACATATACACCATGGAATACTATGCAGCCACGAAAAACGATGAGTTTGTTTCCTTTGTAGGGACATGGGTGAATCTAGAAACCATCATTCTCAGCAAACTGACACAAGAACAGAAAATCAAATACCACATGTTCTCACTCATAGGCAGGTGTTGAACAATGAGAACACATGGACACAAGGAGGGGAGCATCACACACTGGGGTCTGTTGTGGGGGCTAGGGGATGGACAGCGGGGATTGGGGAGGTTGGGGCGATAACATGGGTAGAAATGTCAGATATAGGTGACAGGGAAATGGAGGCGGCAAACCACCATGGCATGTGTGTACCTATGCAACACTCCTGCATGATATGTATATGTACCCCAGAACATAAAGTACAATTTAAAAAATTAAAAAATAATAATAATAATGGCATCATTTTCTCCTACTGTTCAAGCATACAGTGTCTGGATTTTACAAAGTATCTGCTATTTCCTAATTGCCTTTTGCATATCAGTCTCCAAACCAGGGGCTTTACATAGTTCACTTCTCACTGCAAAACTCAGTATAAAACCATTTTAGGAAATTTCAGAAAGTTTAAGTCACTTGTCCAAAGTCACACTACTAGTAATTTCAAAACGAGGTTTCTCAAGTTGTAAAGGGGTCTGTGTGTGTGTGTGTGTGTGTGTGTGTGTGTGTGTGTGTGTGTTTAGTTTCTCCAATTTCTTCACTTGGAGAAACTATTTTAATGTAATCATTTATAAATTGTTTATGACAGTGTTCTATATAGGCATTTGTCACATGAGCATGAGATTTTCAGATAAATGGAATGTTTAACCATCACAAGTCTCTTCACCACCCACACAAATTAATATGGATTTGAATTTATCAATCAAATATTATCTTCAAATGCCTACAGAAGGATCTTTCTCCTTATAAATTTGAAAAGACCATACTGTAATTCTTTCTACATTCTGTAAATACCACTATAAAATTTCTAATGTTCCTGTATATAAAATTGTTCATATAGCATCTCTATGAAAACAAAACAAAACAAAATACAAGAGTTACATATAACTGTATATGTGAATATATACCCTATATGTACTTGATTTCTGCTAATGGAACAACTACACTATAACAATTACTATCACTATCATTAATCTTAGAATATCTCAAAAGTTAAAAAGTGATCTTCATATTATGAAATATCACAAAATAGCATGTCAATTAAAACATAACAGAAACATTTTGAATAGAGATCTAAATATGACTAAGAACTTATTTTAAAAATGAGAAACGTTTTGACAAAATGTTACAACACAGAGTAAACTATGCACTAATTATTGAGATGTTAGGTAATAACTCAATAATGTTTTTGTGTAGTTCATGTGTTATATAGAAATAAACATATTTACACAGGGGTCTGTTGGGGGGGAAATAGGGGAGGGACAGTGGGAGGTGGGGAGGTGGGGAGAGATAGCATGGGAAGAAATGCCAGATATAGGTGAAGGGGAGGAAAGCAGCAAATCACAATGCCACGTGTGTACCTATGCTACAATCTTGCATGTTCTTCACATGTACCCCAAAACCTAAAATACAATAAAAATTTTAAAAAATACATATAAAGCCCTTATAACTGACTACCACATAGCATTAGATAAATATTATTATTATTATTGATTTTAGTATCAAGGAACAGGATAATGCCTTAATCTTATTGCTTAAATATCAAAATTGTTACTTGCCTTATTTTTTTTACCTTTTATTTTAAGTTCAGGAGTACAAATGCAGGTTTGCTACATAAATAAACTGTGTCATGGAAGTTTGTTATGCAGATTATTTCCTCACCCAGATATTAAGTCTAGTACCCATTATTTATTTTTCCTGATCCTCTCCTTCTTCCTAGCTTCCACCCTTCAAAAGGCCTCAGTGTGTGTTCTTCCCCTCTGTGTGTCCATGTGTTCTCATCATTTAGCTCCCACTTATAAGTAAGAATACGTGGTATTCATTTTCTCTTCCTGTGTTAGTTTGCTGAGGATAATGCCCTCTAGTTGCATCTATGTTCATGCAAAGGACATGATCTCATTTTTTATGGCTGTATAGTATTCCATGGTGTATATGTACCATATTTTATTTATTTACAGTATTATTGATGGTCATTTGATTACATGTCTTTGCTGTTGTGAATAGTGCTGCAATGAACATACACATGCATGTATCTTTAAAATAGAATGATTTATATTCTTTGGGGTTTATAACCAAGTAATGAGATTACTGGGTCAAATAGCATTTCTGTCTTTAGGTCTTTGCTGATTTACCACGTTGTCTTCCACAATGGCTGAACTAATTTTTGGCCAGATTTTCTCAGTATTGTTCAAATTTTTGTATACTGACTGAAGTGTTGGTATGTTTATTCTGTCAGTCACAGAGAAGTATGTGAACATTTTACATTGTAATTGTGAATTTTTCTAACTATCTGTGTAGTTGGTAATTTTATATATTTTGAGGCTGTGCACACACATCTTAAATTATTGTCTCTTTTTGAAAAATCTACTGTCATGAAATAGATTTCTTTCTTTCTAGAAAGGCTATTTGCCTTAAAGTTTATTATTGTCTTATATTTATATGGCTCTACTCAATTTTGGTTATTGCTTGCATGACTATCTTTCATTAGTCTTTCACTTTCAACTTCAGTTTTGTTTTAGCTGTGTCTCTTGTAAACAGTACATAATTGAGTTTTGCTTTTTGAACCAATCTTTATCTTTTACCTGGATGTTTATTTGGGTTTTTAATTGATGCATAATAATATATGTAGTAGTTATAAGTTGCCTAGGGATGTTTTGATATATGTATACAGTGTTCAGAAATCGAATTAGAGTAATTGAGATATCCATCATCTCAAACATTTATTATTTATTTGTGTTGAGAACATTTTAAATCTTCTCTTCTAGTTATTTTTAAACATAAACTAGTTATCAATAACTATGGTAACCTTACTGTGCTGTTGAACAGGAGAATGTATTCTATTTATGCGTTTGTATCCAGAATCAACTTCTCTTTATCCCTCCTTTACTCATACTCTTCTCAGCCACAGCAACCACTATTCTACACTTCACTTCCATATAATTAACTTCTAAGCTATCATATGTGATGTAGAACATGTGATATTTTTATTTCTGTGCCTGGCTTAATTTACCGAACATAATGTCTTTTGGATCATCTATATTGCTGCAAACAAATGTATTTCATTATTTTATATGACTGAATAGTATTCCATTCTGTATATACGCCACAGTTTTTTTCATTCATTCACTCAGTGATGGACAGTTAGGTTGATTCCATATCTTGGCTGTTATGAATAGTGCTGCAAAAAACATGGGAGTGCAGAGAGCTTGATATACTGATTTCCTTCTTTTTTTGAGGAGGGGAGGTATATACCCACTAGTAGAATTGCTGGGTCATATGATAGTTCTATTTTAGTTTTTTGAGAAACCTCTATATTATTTTCATTAATGTGTGTACTCATTTATATTTATACCAACAATTATAAAAGTTCTTCTTTCTCCATGTCCTTAACAATTCTGCTATTTTTTCTTTAAAAAATTGTAATTGATACCTAATTAATTAATATCTAATATGTATTTATGAAAAATGTAATATTATGTTACATGAATGGAATGTGTAATGATCAAGTTAAAGTATTTAGGGTATCCAAACGTTTATTATTTGTTTTAGGAACATTTCAAATCCTCTAGCTATTTTGAAATATTCAGTACATTATTGTTAACATTAGTCACTCTACTTTGCTATCAAACATTAGCAATCATTTCTTCTATTTAACTGTATCCTTGTATCCATTAGCCAACCTCTCTTTACCCAGATGAACCCTACCCTTCCAAGCCTCTGGCATCTATAATTCTTCCCTCTAACTCCATGAGATCAACTTTTTGACTCTCCCATATATGAGTGAGAACATGTGATATATGTCTTTCTGAGCTTGGCTTATTTCACTTAAAATAATAACTTTCAGTTCCATCCATATTGCTTCAAATGATATGACTTCATTCTTATGTCTGAATAGTATTCCATTGTGTATATATACCACATTTTCTTTGTCCATTTGTCTGTTTATGGACACTTATGTTGATTCCATAACTTTGATGTTGTGAATAGGTGCAGCAATCATTGTGAGGTGCAGATATCTTGTTGACATACTGATTTCTTTTCCTATGGATAAATACCCAGTAGTGAAATTGCTGGATTGAATGGTAGTTCTATCTTTAGATTTTTAGAAATATCTATACTGCTTTCCATAGTGGCTGCATTAATTTACATCCTCACAAACAGTAATAAGATCTTTCCTTTCTCCACCTCCTTGCCAACATTATTTCTTACTTTTTATTAATATCAGTTGTCACTGGGGTAACAATATGTCTCATTATGATTTTAAATTGCATTTCTCTGATAATTGGCAATGTCGAGCAATGTCTTTACATGGGTATTGGCCATGTTTTATGTCTTTTTTTGAGAAATAACTATTTGTGTTCTTTGCCTACTTTTAAATGGGCTTGTTTGCTTGCTTGTTTGTTTGTTTACCCTTGAATTGTTTAAGTTCCTTGCATATTCTAGATATTAGCCCTTTCTTAGGTGAAATATTTTTTCACATTGAACAAGTTATCTCTTTACTCTGTTGATTCTTACCTTTGCCATGCAGAAGATTTTTACTTTAACATAGGCTTATTTGTTCATTTTTGTTGCCTATGCTTTTGAGGTCTTAACCATAAAATTTTTGCCTAGACCCACCATCCTGAAGCATTTCCTCTATGTTTTCTTTCAGTAGTTTTATAAATGCATGTCTTATGTTTAGGTATTTAATCCATTTTGAGTTAATTTTTTAATATGTTGAGAGATAGGGATCCATTTTCATTTTTCTGCATATAGATATCTAATTATTCTAGCATTGTTACCTTTCCCCAATATATGTTTTTGAGGCCTTTGTCAAAATTCATTTCAATGTAAATATGTAAATTTATTTCTTGCTCTCTATTCTGTTCCATTGGGCTATGTGTCTTTTTTTTTTTTTTTTTTAATTGTGACAGAGTCTGGCTCTGTCACCCAGGCTGGAGCACAATAGCATGATCTCGGCTCACTGCAACCTCCATCTCCTGGTATCCTGCCCCAGCCTCTCAAGTAGCTGGGATTACAGGCCTGCCACCTCTCCCAGCTAATTTTTTGTATGTTTCGTAGAGATGGGGTTTCACCATGTTAGCCAGGCTGGTCTCAAACTCCTGACCTCAGGTGATCCACCCGCCTCAGCCTTCCAAAGTGCTGGGACTACAGCCATGAGCCACAGCACCCAGCTGTGTCTGCTTTTATACTGTATCATGTTTTGGTTAGTATAGCTTTGTAACATATTTTAAAGCTAGATAGTATAATGCCTCCAACCCCTTTAGTATTTTTATCACTCAGTGCTCTATTTTGGTTTCATAAAAATTTTAGCATTCTTTTTTCCTATTTTTGTGAAAAAAATAATATTATTATTTTGAGAAAGATTGCCCTGAATCTATAGATTGGTTTATATCATATGGCCATGTTAACAATATTAATTTTTTTAATCCAAGATCGTGGAATGTCTTTCCATTTCTTTTTGTCCTGTTAAATTTGTTTCTTTTTTTTTTTTTTTGTAGTTTTCCTTGTAGAGGTGTTTCATCTTCGTAGTTAAATGTATTTGTAGGTGGGCTTTTTGTAGTTATGATACTTGGGATTGGCTTCTTGATTTCTTTCTCAGCTAGTTCAATATTGGTATATAAAAACATTACAAATTTTTGTGTGTTGATTTTGTATAACGCAAATTTACTGAAACTGTGTGTCACATATAAGAAGTTTTGGTGGAGTTTTCAGGTTTTCTAAGTATAGGATCATGCCATCTGCAAAGAAGGGCAATGTGTCTTCTCTTTTCCAACTAGGATGCCTTTTATGTCTTTATCTTGCCTGACTGCTCTGACTAGAACTTACAGCTCTATGTTGAATAGGAATAGTGAGAGTAGGAATTATTGTCTTATTACAGTTCTTACAGGAAAGACTTTTAGCTATTTTCCATTCAGTATGATGGTAGCTGTATGTTTGTCATATTTTGCCTTCACTTTCTTTTTTATTGTACTTTAGGTTCTGGGGTACATGTGAGATCATGCCAGATTGTTGCATAGGTACATACATGGCAAGGTGGTTTGCTGCTTCCATCCCCCCATCACTTATTTCTGGCATTGCTCCCCATGTTATCCCTCCACAACCTCCCCACCCCTGCTGCTTCCCTCCCTTGGCCCGCCTGAACAGACTCCAGTGTGTGATGCTCCCCTCCCTGTGTCCATGTGTTCTCATTGTTAAACACCCACATATAAGTGAGAACATGCAATGTTTGATTTTCTGTTCTTCTGTCAGTTTGCTCAGAATGATGATATCCAGATTCATCCATGTCTTACAAAGGACAAGAACTCATCTTTTTTATGGCTGCATAGTATTCCATAGTGTATATGTGCCACATTTTCCTTGTCCAGTCTATCATCAATGGGCATTTAGGTTGGTTCCAGGTCTTTGCTATTGTAAACAGTGCTGCAGTGAACATATATGTGCATGCGTCTTCATAATAGAATGATTTATAATCCTTTGGGTATATACCCAGTAATGGGATTGCTGGGTCAAATGGAATTTCTATTTCTAGGTCCTTGAAGAAATGCCACATTGTCTTCCACAATGGTTGAACTAATTTACACTCCCACCAACAGTGTAAAAGTGTTCCTATTTCTCCACATCCTCTCTAGCATCTGCTGTCTCCAGATTTTGTAATGATCACCATTCTAACAGGTGTGAGATGATATCATAATGTGGTTTTGAATTGCATTTCTATAATGACCAGTGATGATGAGCATTTTTTCATATATTTGTAGGCCTCATATACACCTTCTTTTGAAAAGTGTCTGTTCATATCCTTTACCCACTTTTGAATGGGTTTGTTGGTTTTTTTCTTGTAAATCTGTTTTAGTTCTTTGTAGATTCTGGATATCAGCCCTTTGTCAGATGGGTAGATTGTAAAAATTTTTTCCCATTCTCTTCATTGCTGGTTCACTCTAATGATTGTTTCTTTTGCTATACATAAGCTCTAGAGTTTAATTAGGTTACATTTGTCTATTTTGGCTTTTGCTGCCATTGCCTTTGGTATTTTAGTCATGAAGTCCTTGCCTACGCCCATGTCCTGAATGGTTTTGCCTAGGTTTTCTTCTAGGGTTTTTATGGTGTTAGATCTTATGTTTAAGTCTTTAATCCATCTGGAGTTAATTTTAGTGAAAGGCTTCAGAAAGGGGGCCAGTTTCTGCTTTCTTCACACTGCTAGCCAGTTTTCTCAAAACCATTTATTAAACAGGGAATCCTTTCCCCATTTCTTGTTTTTGTCAGGTTTGTCAAAGATCAGATGGTTGTAGATGTGTGGCATTGCCTCTGAAGCCTCTGTTCTGCTCCATTGGTCTATAGCTCTGTTTTGGTACTAGTACCATGCTGTTTGGATTAATGTAGCCTTGTAGTATAGTTTGCAGTCCGGTAGTGCGATGCCTCCAGCTTTGTTCTTTTTGCTTAGGATTGTCTTGGCTATGCAGGCTCACTTTTGGTTCCATATGAAGTTCAAGGTGTTTTTTTACAGTTCTTTGAAGAAGGTTAATGGTAGCTTGATGGAGAGAGTGCTGAATCTATAAATTACTAAAGGCAGTATGGCCATTTTCACGATACTGATTCTTCCTAACCATGAACATGGAATGTTTTTCCATCTGTTTTTGTCCTTTCTTATTTCCTTGAGCAGTGGTTTGTAGTTCTCCTTGAAGACGTCCCTCACGTCCTTTGTTAGTTGTATTCCTAGGTATTTTATTATCTTTGTAGCAATTGTGAATGGGAGTTCACTCTTGATTTGGCTCTCTGTTAGTCTGTTATTGATGTATAGGAATGCTTGTGATTTCTGCACATTGATTTTGTATCCTGAGACTGCTGAAGTTACTTATCACTTTAAGGAGATTTTGGGATGAGATGATGGGGTGTTCTAAATATACAATCATGTCATTTGCAAATAGAGACAATTTGACTTCCTCTCTTCCTAACTGAATACTGTTTTTTCTTTTTCTTTCCTGATTGCTCTGGCCTGAACTTCCAATGCTATGTTGAATATGAGTGGTGAGAGAAGGCACCCAAGGGTGCCAGTTTTTAAAGGGAATGCTTCCAGCTTTTCCCCATTCAGTATGACATCGGCTGTGGGTTTGTCATAAATAGCTCATATTATTTTGAGAGATGTTCCATCAATACCTAGCTTATTGAGAGTTTTTTGCATAAAGGGCTGTTGAGTTTTGTTGAAGGCATTCTCTGCATCTATTGAGATAATCATTTGGTTTTTGTCTTTGGTTCTGTTTATGTGATGGATTACATTTATATATTTGAATATGTTGAACCAGCCTTGCATCCCTGTGATGAAGCCAACTTGATTGTGATGGATACGCTTTTTCATGTGCTGTTGGATTTAGTTTGCCAGTATTTTATTGAGGATTTTTGCATCAATGTTCATCGTGGAAATTGGCCTGAAATTTTCTTTTTAGTTGTGTCTCTGCCAGTATCAGGATGATGTTGGTCTCATAAAATAAGTTAGGGAGGATTTTCTCTTTTTATATTGTTTGGAATTGTTTCAGAAGCAATGGTACCAGCTCCTCTTTGTACATCTGGTGGAATTCAGCTGTGAACTCGTCTGGTCCTGGACTTTTTTTGGTTGTAGGTTATTAATTGCTGCCTCAACTTCAGCCCTTGTTATTGGTCTATTCAAAAATTCATCTTGTTCCTGGTTTAGTCTTGGGAGGTTTTAAGTGTCCAGGTATTTATCTATTCCTTCTAGATTTACTGGTTCATGTGCATAGAGGTGTTTGTAGTAATATCTAATGGTAGTTTGTATTTCTGTTGAATGAGTTTCTTAATCCTGAGTTCTAATTTGATTGCACTATGGTCTGAGAGACTGCTTTTTATGATTTCTGTTCTTTTGCATTAGCTGTGGAGTGTTTGACTTCCAATTATGTGGTCAATTTTAGAATAAGTGTGATGTGGTGCTGAGAAGAATGTATATTCTGTGGATTTGGGGTGGAGAGTTCAGTAGATGTCTATTAGGTCCACTTGGTCCAGATCTGAATTCAAGTCCTGGATATTCTTGTTAATTTTCTGTCTCATTGATCTGTCATATATTGACATTGGGGTGTTAAAGTCTCCCACTATTATTGTGTGGTAGTAAGTCTCTTTGCAGGACTTTAAGAAGTTGCTTTATGTATCTGGATGCTCCTGTATTGGGTACAGATATATTTATGATTATTAGCTCTTCTTGTTGCATTGATCCCAGATATATTTATGATTATTAGCTCTTCTTGTTGCATTGATCCCTTTACCATTATCTAATGCCATTCTTTGTCTCTTTTGATATTTGTTGGTTTAAAGTCTGTTTTATCAGGGACTAGAATTGCAACCTCTGCTCTTTTTTGCTCTCCATTTGCTTTTTAAATCTCCCTCCATCCCTTTATTTTGAGCCTCTGTATATCTCTGCCCATGAAATGGGTCTTCTGAATACAGCACACCAATGGGTCTTGCCTCTTGATCCAATTTATCAGTCTGTGTGTTTTGATTGAGGTATTTAGCCCATTTACATTTAAGGTTAATATTGTTATGTGTGAATTTGATCCTGCCACTTTGCTGGTAGCTGCCTGTTTTGCCCATTAGTTCATGCAGTTTCTTCATAGTGTCAATGGTATTTACAATTTGGTATGTTGTTGCAGTGGTTAGCACTAGTTGTTCTTTGCCATGTTAAGTGCTTCCTTCAGGAGTTCTTGTAAGGCCAGCCTGGAGGTGACAAAATCTCTCAGCAGTTGCTTTGACTCAGTCTAAGTGTGTTTTTACAGATAAACAGGATATAGCTGGATCTTTTTTCTTAATCCATTCAACCAGTCTATCTTTTAATTGAAGAATTTAAACCATCTACATTCAAGTTGTCATTGGTCTGTGAAGACTTAGTCCTGACATTATGTTGATTTTTTTCTGATTGTTTTGCATATTCTTTGTTTCTTTCTTCCTCTTTTATTGGTTATGTTTATGAATTGTTAGCATTCTTTAGTGATAACATTTGTTTCCTTTTCCTTTCTGATTTGTATATCTGCTCTTTCAGTGAGTTTTATATGTTAACGTGATTTTATAATGGTAAATATCATTCTTTCACTTCCATACATAGGACTCCCTTAAGTATTTCTTGTATGGCTGGTCCTGGTTCTAATGAATTCCTTCAATTTTTGATTGTCTCGAAAAGACTACTTATCCTCCATTTCTGAAGAACTGCTTTGCCGGGTATAGAGTTCTTGGCAGTTTTTTCTATTAGTAGCATGAATATATCATTCCATTCTTTCCTGGTCCGTATTTCTGCTGAGAATTCTTCTGTTACTCTGACGGAAATTCCCTATGTGTGAGTTTCTTTTGCTGGTTTTAGAATTTTTTTTTTTTTTTAACTCTTGACAATTAGATAACAGTGTACCTCCAAGAGGAGATTTTTGGGTTGAATCTAATTGAAGACTTCTGATATTCTTATATCTGCTATAGATATCTCTTCTAAGACATGGGAATATTTTAGCTATTATTTCATTAAATTGATTTCCTATGATTTTTTTCCTGTTTCTTCTCTTCAACTCCAAGAATTTGAATATTTGTTAATTACATGGGGTCCTATGTGTCACACAGGCTATTAAAATTCCTTTTATTCTTTATTTTTTGTCTGACTGTGTTGTTTCAAATGATCTTTCTTCAAGCTAAGAGATTATTTATTCTCCTTTATCTAGTTTTTTTAAACTATTGATTATAATACTTTTCATTTCATCCAATGATTTCTTAATTTGCAGAATATCTGTTTGGTTGTTTTTTACAATATGTATCTCCTTGTGGACATTTCTCATTCACATAATGAATTATTTTCTTGATGCCTTTTTACTGTCTGTGTTCTTTTGTGTCTTTCTGAGTTTCCTTATGATTATTACTTGAAATTATTTTTTAAGGCATTTTATAACATTTTTTCTTGGGTGTCTGTTACTGGAGAAAAATTGGGTTCCTGTGGACAAATCATGTTTCTTTGATTTATAATGGTTCTTGTGATCTTACATTAATATCTGTGTACATGGTATAACTATCATTTCTTCCAATTTTATGGAGAAGCTTTCATTGGGAAAGGCTTTTTACTCTATATGTGCTTTGTCTTTCATTCTGAGTGGCAACATATATAGTCTCTTCATTATTACTTTGGCTGTAATCAATGACTGCAGTGTCTGCAAATTCCTTAGTGATTGAGGCTGCAGTGGTTTTTCCAAGTTCTGATGAGGCTTTGATGGAAACAGAGGTGCCAGGCAAACCAATCTTCAGGTACCTGGGTGCTACATGTACGCACCATTGCTGCTGTACCTCAAGTGAGATAGTCTTTCTACCGTAGGTGCACTGTGTGAGCACCAGTGGGCCAGGTGAGCCAGTCCTTAGGTCCTTGGATGGCACAGTCAGGTGCCAGTAGTGGAGTCATGAGGCCTTAAGTGATATGTTTCTTGGACCCCCGAACATGGTGCTTGTGCTGGCAATGTCAGGTCAGTCGTCAGGTGCCTGATGGGGCTTGCAGGAATTGATGGTGTTTCTGGTGGGGTGAGTAAATTGGTCCCAGGCTCCAGGGTTGAGTACACAGCTATTCACAGTATCATTTGGCTGGCTGAACTTGCTGGTCTTTAGGCCTCCATGAAGGATTTATTTTTATTCAAGTGATCAGCTTTGGTTGTTTAAAATTCTTTAAGCTTATTTCAAAGTTACTAGATATGTTTTATTTTTCTCAGATTTTCTTATAGTGTTTTTGAAAAAATAAAATGTCTGAGTGAAGGTCAGCAGAAATGGGATAGCCTGAAATAAGCATGATCATTAAAGAAGTTTAGGAAAGGTAAGGCAAAGAGAGGGGTAGAATTCATTGATTGGATTGTTTAAAATATCCCAGTTACCATTAAAGTGTACTTTAAAGGTCTTCACATGTGAATTTCCCACAAGAACCATGACAATTAGCAACTATTATTAACGTCATTGTATATAGGAGTAAATCATGGGCAATTTACTTGAACTTGCTACTGATATATACAAGTGTAGTATAAAACAAGTTGTGGAAGGTGTTGATTTTGAAGTTTATATAAAGACTCATCAAGATTAAGTAGTAAATTTATTTTCTCAAACGAGGACTCTCTGCATATTTTAAATATGCAATTTTTATTGCTGCTGTATTCTGTACATCTGAATCAATAATTCATATTCATATGTCTCTCTTGCCTTCCATTCTGATATATATTTTGTATATATTTACCTTTCTAATCTTGTGTAATAAATTACTTCCAAACTTAGTAGTCTAAAACAACCAACGTTTGTTATCTTGCAGTTTCTGGAGACCAGGATTCTGGGCATGGCTTAACCAGGTGCCTATAACTCGAGGTCTCTCACAAGACAGCAATCAAGGTATTAACTGGGCTGTAGTTATCTGAAGGCTAACTGGGAAGGAATCCACTCATGTGATTCTTTATAGGTCTCATGTCTCTTGAGTTTTGACATTAATTCTTTGTCCTGTAGGCAGCTTGTTTCCTCCTATGGTGAGAGGTCTGAGGGGGAGAGAAAAAAAAGGGAGAAGGAGAAAGAAGGAGAGGAGAGGGAAAGAGAGGAGATGGGGAGAGAGAGAGAGAGAGAGAGAGAGAGAGAGAGAGAGAATTCTCCAATATGAAATTTTCAACCATTCTGTATCTTCTTACAATTGATATTCTGCCATTTCTGCCATATTCTATTCATTAAAATTGAGTCAATGTGAACTCTTTGCATTCAAGGGGAGAAGATTATACAAGGGCATGTATATCAATAGATGAAGATTACAGCATGCTATTTTCAAGGCTTACCATATCCTTAATACTTTTATTAAACTAGTTGATATTATAAATAATGCTTGTTAGAAGAAAATTTTTTAAAAGTATTCTATTTTTGGCAGTTAATCAAGTGTTTAATATGCTTCAATCAGAATTATTTGAGTTAATCACATATAGTATTCACAACTCTAAATTTTAATATGCATTCTCAATATATTCAGAAGATTAAAAAAACTAAATTGCAAAAACTTCAGGATTGCCCATGGCATCAATTTACTATTTTTATTCCCTTCAATATTTTATAGCTTACTTTTTCTCTGTTTTTGCCAATGTTTTTCTTCTTTCTGGACCTAAAGTGTTTTCTTGTCTTCAGGATATTCATGCTAATGCATATTTTAATGTATGAAAAATTCTTATCTTTTGCAGGACCTCATGTAATACGTAAACTTGATGATTGTTATTATCATTTAGGAACATGTATTTAGGGAGTGATATGAAGGAGTCAGAAAACAGCAATAATATCAACATTTTAACATTAATGAGAACACAATATCATAAAGGGTATAAAGCCTTTCTTGAATACTACATTTTAGTAAGTGGAATATTCCTTAATTTTCTGTTCCTCACAATGTGAAATATATATTTTTCTAAGTGAATTATAATGAATTCACTATAATGCTTTCAGTTTTTCTAAATTTATTTTAATTAATGATAAACTGATTGAAATATTACATACAGCCTATTTTAATACTACTGTGAGGCAAATATATATCATGTTTATTACATGGCACTTAAGAAGGAAACATCACTCTAATACAGAATATTTAGGATTAAGAAAAATGACTCGTTTCCAAGGAGTCTGACTATTCTTTCTTTTTGAAAACAAATTAGAGAAGAATATATAATTAATACTATAAGTTTACAACAATTTTAATTGTTCATATGATTTAGAAAAAATAGAGCTCTGCACTATAGCTAATTTATAAAAGGTAATGTTGTCTAACATATCATGTTATATAAGTATTATGAATCAAAAGTATTTTAATTCTTGTCTTTGTATATCCTATAATGTATTTCATCAAAGTAAAATGAGAAGTTTCACTTTGTAATTATAAAAGAAAAATTACATCTAGTGCCAGAAGAGATTTTTAAGCATCATATAATCTAACCAACTGTATTATTTAAGGGCTAAGCAGGTGACACAAGACACACAGTAATTGAACAAGGGGAATTTTAAAAACAAGTAATTAACTATCATAGAAATAGGAGTAATGAGATGTTGGATAGTAAGAAATAAAGGAAACTCTAGAAAGTTCCAAAATCACAGATATTAACACTACCTAAGACTGAAGAAGAGTGCTCAAAAAAGTGGTCTCCATTCACAGGGCTGAAGTATTAGTCCATTTTCATGCTTCTATAAGGACATAGCAGAGACTGGGTAATATATAAGGGAAAGAGATTTAATGGACTTAGACTTCCACCTGGGTGGGGAGGCCTCACAATCATGGCAGAAAGTGAAAAAGGATCAAAGGCATGTCTTACATGGTGGCAGGCAAGAGAGTATAGGGGAACTGCCCTTTATAAAGCTATCAGATCTCATGAGACTTATTCACTATCACGTGAACAGCACGGGAAAAACCCACTCCCATGATTCAATTACTTTCCACTGAGTTCCTCTCATGACATATGGGGATTATGAAAGCTACAATTCAAAATGAGATTTGGGTGGAGACACAGCCAAACTGTATACTCCTGGCCCCTCCCAAATCTCATGTTCTCACCAATCTTGTATTTCCAAAAGTTCCTTAAAATCTTAACTCATTCCAGCATTAACTCAAAAAACTAAGTGCAAAGTCTCATCTGAGACAGGGAAAGTCCCTTCTGTTTAGGAGCCTGTAAAATTAAAAGCAAGTTAGTTACTTCCTAGATACAATGGGAGTATAGGCATTGGGTAAACACACCTGTTCCAAATGGGAGAAATTGGCCAAAATGAAGGAGTTACATTCCTCATGCAACCCTGAAATCCAATAGGGCAGTCATTAAAACTTAAAGTTCTAAAATGATCTCCTTTGACTCCAAATGTTACATCCAGGTCTTGCTGATGCAGGAGGTGGGCTCCTATGGCCTTGGACAGCTCCACCCATGTGGTTTTGCAGGGTACATCCCCCCAGCTGGCTGTTTTCACAGATAACCTTGAGTGTCTGTGGCTTTTCCAGGCACAATTTTGGTGGATCTACCATTCTGGGGTCTTGAGAACAGTGGCCCTCTTCTCACAGGTCCACTAGGCAGTGCCCCAGTGGGGACTCTGTGCAGGAGTATCAACCCCATATTCTCCTTCCACATTGCCCTAAAAGAGGTTATCCATGAGGGTCTCACCCCTACAGCAAACTTATGCCTGTACATCCAGGTGTTTCCATACAACCTCTGAAATCTAGCCAGAGGTTCCCAAACCTCAATTCTTGACTTCTGTGTACCTGTAGGCTCAACACCATGTGGATGTTGCCAAGGCTTGGGGCTTGCACCATCTGAAGCCAAGGCCAGAGCTGTACCTTGGCCCCTTTTAGCCACAGCTGGAGCAGCTAGGACATCAAGTCCCTAGATTGCACACAGAAGAGGGACCCTAGGCCCAGCCCATGAAACCACTTTTGTCTCCTAGGCCTCCAGGCCTGTCATGGGAGGGACTACCATGAAGACCTCTGACATACCCTGGAGACATTTTCCCCATTGTCTTGGGGATTCACATTTGGCTACTCATTACTTATGCAAATTTCTGCAGCCAACAGCTTGAACTTCTCAGAAAATGGGTTTTTCTTTCCTATCACATTGTCCAGCTGCAAATATTCTGAACTTCTATATTGTTTTCCTTTCAAAACTGAATGCTGTTAACAGAACCCAAGTAAACTCTTGCATGCTTTGTTGCTTAGAAATTTCTTCTTCTAGATACCCTAAATCATCTTGATCAAGTTCAAAGTTCCAGAAATCTCTGGGGCAGGGACAAAATGCAGCCAGTCTCCTTGCTAAAATATAGCAAGAGTCACCTCTACTCCAGTTCTCGACAAGTTCCACATCTCCATCTGAGACCACCTTATCCTGGATTTCATTGTCCATATTATTATCAGCATTTTGGTCAAAGCCATTCAACAAGTCTCTAGGAAGTTCCAAACTTTCTCACATTTTTCTGTCTTCTTCTAAGCCATCCAAACTGTTCCAATAACTTCCTGCTACCCAGTTCAAAAGTCAATTCCACATTTTCAGATATCTTTGAGGAAAGAGACCCCTCTTTCCTGTCTCTTGTCTCAAAGGAGGAGGAAGTAAAAGTTGAGACATAGCAGGCATGAGGTGAGTGGCAAGGTCAGCTGGCACCATAGACCAGGCCAGGAGGTTAAAGATTAAACCCGCCACCCTTAATTGCACTCCTATCTGTAGATGGCAGGCATAATATGGAGAAACACCATCCATTGCTCTTGCTTAATCTTGCTGAAACCCCCACCTGGTCACGTACCCCACGCCTAGTTCATCGATCGTGACCCTCTTTTACTTTCTATAATTGTAAGCCTTTAAAAGGGCTAGGATTTTCTTTGTCAGGGAGCTTGGTTCTTGAGACACAAGTCTCCCAATGCTCCTGGCTGAATAAAGCCATTTCCTTCTTTAAATCTGGTGACTGGGATGTTTTGTATGTGACTTGTCCTGCTACTCTTTACAGCAGTGCCCTACTTGTACCAATTTAGTTCATTTTCACACTGCTGATAAAGACATACCTGAGACTAAGTAATTTATAAAAGAAAAGAGGTTTAATGGACTCACAGTTCCACATGGCTGGGGAGGCCTCACAATCATTGCAGAAGATGAATGAAGAGCAAAGGGACTTCTTACATGATGGGGGGCAAGAGAGCACTTGTGATTTTTATAAATCCATCAGATCTCTTGAGACTTATTCACTACCACAAGAACAGCATGAAAAAGACCCATCTCCACGATCCGATTATCTCCTACCAGGTCCTTCTCACAACATGTGGGAATTGTGGGAGCTACAATTCAAGATGAGATTTGGGTGGGGACACAGCCAAACCATATTAGTTCCCAAACCTCAGTTCTTGTCTTCTATGCACCTGCAGGCCCAACACCACATGGAAGCTGCCGAGATTTGGGGCTTGCACCCTTTGAATCAGTGTCCTAAGCTGCATCTTTGTCTCTTTTAGCCATGCTGGAGTGCCTGGGATGCAGGTCACCAAGTCCCCAGGCTGTATACAGGAGTGTTGCCCTGGAACTAGCCCAGGAAGCCATTTTTACCTTCTAGGCTTCTGGGCCTGTGACGGGAGGGGCTGCCACACAGTTTCTGACATGCCCTGGAGATAGTTTCCCCATTGTCTTGGTGACTAGCATTTGGCTCCTTGTTACTTACTTAATTTCCGTAACCAGCTTGAATTTCTCCCCAGAAAACATGTTTTTTTTTTCTTACTACTGCATCATAAGGCTGGAATTTATCCAAACTTTCATGCCCTGTCATCTCATGAATGCTTTGCTGCTTAGAAATTTCCTTCACCTGATACCGTAAGTCATCTCTCTCAAGTTCAAAGTTCTACAAATCTCTAGGGCAAGGGCAAAATACCACGAGCCTATTTGCATAGCAAGAGTGACCTTTACTCCTGTTCCCCAAAAGTTTCTCATCTCCATCTGAGACCACCTCAGCCTGAACTTTAATGTTCATATCACTAACAGCATTTTGGTCAAAGCCATTCAACAAGTCTTTAGAAAGTTTCAAATTTTCCCATTTTCCTGTCTTCTTCTGAGCCCTTTAAACTGTTCCAACCTCTTCCTGTCATGCAGTTCCAAAGTCGCTTCCACATTTTTGTGTATCTTTACAGCAGATCCCCACTCTCCCAGTACCAATTTACTGCATTACTTTGTTCTCACGCTACTGTAAGGACATACATAAGAATGGATAATTTATAAAGGAAAGAGGTTTAATGGACTCATGGGTCTACATGGCTGGGGACGTTTCACAATCATGGCAGAAGGTGAAGAAGAAGCAAAGGCACATCTCACATAGTGGCAGACAAGAGATCTTGTGCAGGGGAACTGCCGTTTATAAGACCACCAGATCTCATGAGGCTTATTTACTACCATTAGAGCAATATGGGAAAACCCCAACCCAATGTTTCAGTTACCTACCTTCAGGTCACTATTATGACAAGTGAGGATTATGGGAGCTACAATTCAAGATAAGATTTGAGTGGGGACACAGCCAAAACGTATCAGCTGAGATCCATACTTTTCTGGAGAGGGATGATCTGTGGTGCGATCAATGGCAGAGAAATAAGTGAGGTGCTAAGCTTTGAAGAAACCACATGATATAGGAATCTGGTGAGAGCAGCATACTTGAACCAGGAACTGAAAAGCTTCCACCTTCAGTGTCCTTTTAATGCTGTCTATTGAAAATCTTTAATATTACACCACTTGGCAAAGGAACATTCTCTAAAAGGCCCAGTTCCACTTTTCCCGAGCAAGCAGTGAAATACAGATTTGTTAATGTGTATTATAATTAATTTACTCATTTCATATATTAACGTATATTACATGTAATTAACTAATGCATTAATATTATATAATAATTACCATATTAATATCTAGGATAGTCTATCTCTTTGACTAGTCACCATTTATATAAACCCTTCTACACACATTTGAATATATACAATAATGAAATATTTAACGAAGTATTTATATTTACCTAACAGGGTATAGCTATTTTTACAAGTGAAAAAGTCATCATGCTTACTCCCAAGTTAGAAGGGTCATAGCCAAACAGTTATTCTATTCATTGCTGGCAATATTAAATACTTCTCAAAGTCCATCACAGTCTCACTGAATACTTATCACTCTGCTTCTTTAAAATCTTTGACGATGGCAATAATCTTCAGAGCACCCTCGAGGTTGTGTTATTACTTCTGTTACATTATCTTTCTAGGAAATGAAAGTTCCAGAGATTATCACATAGTCTTTTCAACTATAACTGTTCTCACCTCAAGAGTCAGAAAGGAAATGTGGAAATTCTGTAGTACCTAAGTATGTTTCTTCCATTTCTACATTCAAGAAGTAGGATAATAATTAGGGTGGATTTATGAACAAACTAGGACACCTGAGCCAGACTTGAGCTAAGACTACAGCTAGGACTTGCCCACCATAGAACTCCACTCTGTCAACAGTGACATTTTGGGTCCTCAGAAGTTAGTGTCATTTCAGAGCAAGATCTAATAATCTCAAGAAGTCTGGGTATTTCATTTTTCCCTAAGTATAGCCTGTCTAGCAATGGCCGCAGACATTTGGGGAACGTTTAAAGAACATTTGTGATATGTATTTGCAGCAACAGTGCAAGGTCCTTCTTCAAGAAATACTTTATTATTCAAGAAGCTCTGAGTCTCTAGATTGACTTAAGTCTGGAAACTAGACAGAGAATGTGACTATTCAGTGTACCAAATCAAGTCAGTATTCTTTTGGCTTCCACAACTAAAGTTTTTAATGGTATATAGATCAAGCGATACGCTGGTGGTTTTACCATCTATTACATTCCTAAGACTTCTGAGGGTCAAGACATTCTATTTATTAGTATATCCCTCCACCCCTTTATGTTTCCACCTTGTCTTTGGCAGTTGAGCTGTGTCACTTGTCCTGTGCTACTCTGGGATCTCATCACTCACATTAACTCTCTGAGCTTATTTTAATGCCGGCAACCCCTACAATTATAACTGGCCTAAAAGGGAGAGTAACGAAAGAACTTTCCAAGGACGTAGATGTTCTCCTCATTAATATATTTCTCAACACCTGACTGAAGGATGTATCTTTTGAAGTTTTTAATAATTGCATCTGGGAGAAACATGTCATATGTCATTATTTAGCATGTCACATATGATAAATTCAACTTTTGAATTCATTTCTCTACAACATGTCAGAGAAGATCTGACACATCATCCTCATTAAATACTGGCAAACTTTGTGCCCAAGTTTAAGTCAATCAAACAAGTAAGTGGTTAGAGCTCCCTCAACCTGAACAAGCTAGCATTTTAAGTCCAGAATCTTTATTAAGTATATCCACGTTAATGAATTCAATGTTATGGTACATACTCCTTGGTCTAACACCCTTAGAATCCTCTGTCACATACGTTCTTAAAAGTTCTACTGAAATATTATCACAGTTTTTAGATAATTCTTTTGATGTATAAGTTCTTTTCTTAGACGTCATGTTGTGTTTTTGTCCCTTTGTTAGGGGTCAAGTGACCACAAGGAGTTGTGTATATTAAGAAGAATGACCATTTTTTCAAGGCATCTAAGTCAGATGGATTTAGCAAAGTTTTTTTTTTTTTTTTTTTTTTTTTTTTTTTTTTTTTTTTTTTTTTTTTTTTTT